>JAASGO010000440.1:0-23845 GCA_023334245.1 Globisporangium cederbergense
CGGGGCGACGCTAGACGGCGCGCTCATTCGTGCTCGGTCACTTGCACGAAGCCGTCCAAGCCCGCATGTGCTCGTGTGCTTTCTGTCGCACCGCTTCGGGTGTCCCGAGCAATTGCGACTTCGCACTTTAGCGAGTGTGTTATTTTGAGATTCGCAATCGCCTGCGCTGTAACCTCCTGCTTAGTGCACCCTTTTGTAACAGCAACATAATGTTGCTTGGGATCAAGCCGAAAGAGATAAACTGCATTTAATTTGCAATATATTTCCACGAGACGTCCTCCACTTTATTGAAATCCCGCGCTTCGTTGCTTGGGAGCCCGTATACTGGTGATACGAGCGCTGCACACTGCAAAAAAGCCCTCTGTTGATCGCAGCTCGTCGCTCAGGGGCTTGTGGCGTTCTCAAAGTCATCATTTTCCACCTCGAGGCTTCACACGACCAAGCGTCATGATAGATAGCTCATGTATCTTACGAAAGAGAAAAGTGGACCGAACCGGGTGATCTC
This sequence comes from Globisporangium cederbergense, assembly GCA_023334245.1. Classification (NCBI taxonomy): domain Eukaryota; phylum Oomycota; class Peronosporomycetes; order Pythiales; family Pythiaceae; genus Globisporangium; species Globisporangium cederbergense. The sequence goes on from JAASGO010000440.1 coordinate 506, forward strand.
GCACAGCTCACTTCAATATCGTGCGTTCGTCCCTTTTGTTGGGTGGAGCTCTCCAGGCCAGCCGATTCGGGATTTTTGAAGTTGACCCGCGAAAGATTCAGCCAATCGCAGTCCCGCTTCAACGTCCAGAGGGCCAGCGGTTGGCTATAAAACGAGAGCCACCAGCTGTCTCGCTACAGTTTCATCCCGTACAAGTTGATACTCTGACTAGATTTCTCACTTTCAGTATCAACTTCAATGAAACGCATGTACTTTACACAAATTGAACCGTACTATATCTGAGATTGCGAAGGTCGTTTCAGGGGCGTTTACATTTGGTGGTTAAGAACGCTGGAGGTTAAGCAAAGGTGACCAAGTCACTTGGTTTCAGTATGCCATAGGCGTTTCACTGGGTGGCTCGTCTTTGCCTGACGTTGCAGTGGTGGTGGTGTCCAAGTGCCGCCGGCCCGCCCCACGTCGCGGAGGCGTCTGCCATTCGCTCTCTTCCCCTCGTCCGCGCGCCATCAAACTCACCATGTGCGGCATCATCGCCATCCTGCTCGCCAACCAGCACGAGCACTGCAACCAGGGGCTCTACGACGGCCTCACCGTGCTGCAGCACCGTGGGCAAGGTGCGGCATGGCTGACTGGCACCAACCTACCTCTTGTGGAAATGCCAAGCAACTTGTCTATTGACTGACAGTCAACTGCGCGCGTGTGTGTATGTATATGGATGAGCAGATGCGGCGGGTATCATGACGTGCGAGAAGAAGCGTCTGTACCTGCGCAAGGACAACGGTCTCGCGCGCGACGTGTTCAAGCAGAACCACATGGTCGGCCTGCGCGGCCCCATGGGCATCGGCCACTGCCGCTACCCAACCGCGGGCTCCTCAAGCAGCTCCGAGGCGCAGCCGTTCTACACCAACTCGCCCTACGGCGTCGCGCTCGCGCACAACGGCAACCTCACCAACTCGCACGAGCTCACGGAGCAGCTCGCGAACACGAACTTCCGTCACGTCAACACGGACTCGGTGCGTTTTTTGTCGCACGCGCGATTGCATGATGTTAATGGCGACACGATGGCTTACATTCGTTCAGTATCGCGGATATTCTAACCTTTACTATAATGTATCTCTTCCCTTATGATAGGACTCGGAAGTACTGCTCAACATCCTGGCGGATGAGCTGCTCAAGCGCGTGGACCGACAGCTGGACGTGGACATGATCTTCGATGCCGTCACGGGCCTCTTCAAGCGCTGCCGTGGCGGGTACACTGCTGTCGCCATCATCAACGGCTTCGGCATCCTGGCGTTCCGCGATCCGAACGGTATCCGTCCGCTCGTGTTCGGCTCGCGAAAGAGTCACTACGGCACGGACTTTGCGATCGCCAGTGAGAGCGTGGCCATCGACACGCTCGAGTTCAAGCTGGAGCGTGACGTTGCCCCGGGTGAGGCCATCCTGATCAAGCAGGGCGGCGAACTCTTCACGCGCACGGTGTTCCCGAACGCCAAGTTGAACCCGTGCATCTTTGAGCACGTGTACTTTGCGCGTCCGGACTCGTTCATCGACGGCGTGTCGGTGTATCAGGCGCGCCGCAACATGGGCTCGAAGCTCGCGGACAAGATCCTGCGCGACCGTCCGGACCACGGCATCGACGTCGTGATTCCAATCCCGGACACGAGCCGCACGTCCGCCCTCGAAGCGTCGAGACGCCTCAACATCCCGTACCGCGAGGGGTTCGTGAAGAACCGCTATATCGCGCGCACGTTCATCATGCCCGGCCAGATCGCGCGCAAGAAAACGGTGCGCATGAAGCTGAACGCGATCCGGTCCGAGTTCGAGGACAAGGTTGTGCTGCTCGTGGACGACTCGATCGTGCGCGGCACGACGTCGCGCCAGATCGTGCAGATCGCGCGCGAGAACGGTGCCAAGGCTGTGTACTTCGCCTCGGCCGCGCCTGCGATCCGCCATCCGAACGTCTACGGCATCGACATGCCCACGCGCGAGGAGCTCATCGCGTTCAACCGCACGGAGGACGAAATCGCGAAGGAGATCGGCTGCGAGTGGGTGATCTTCCAGGACCTCAAGGACTTGGAGGATAGCGTGCGCCAAGAGAACGAGACGCTGCAGGAGTTCGACTCGTCGTGCTTCAACGGCGTGTACGTGACCAAGGACGTGGATCAGGCGTACTTCGACCGTCTCTCTGCTGAGCGCAACGACGCGCGCATGCAGGCCAAGAACATGGGCATGGCGCCCTTCAGCCGCACCATGTCCAGCCCCATGTCCGACGAGACCATCGATATGTACAACGCCCCTCAATAGACAGAGAGTCACGCCAGGAGGAGTGGCCGGCCTGTGTTCTCCGGTGCCAAGCTGCTTGCTTCCGACCGTGCTCTCGATCGATATTCATCCAATACTTTTTCATTCCATCATCTCGTGTTACTTGAACGCAATATACGAACTGGTTCTTTCCTGCTTCTCTTCTTCTCGCCATTAAGATCATTTAGCTCTTCCTACGATGTTCCACTCCGTAAATGTCTGGGCTTTGGGTTCAGAGTGACCCGCATTCGATTCGTCCCTCTACCTCATTGCCTCACGCGACTTACTGGAATTGAACGTTGAACTGAGCAAAGTAGCCGCTCAGCGTGGTCAGCACTGGTGTAGGCAACGTCGACTGCGCATATGCAGAGTACTGTTGAGGACATCAGCAACAAAGAGAAGCAGATGGCTTGGTTAGCACAGCAACACCACACTGAGGATATTAGCCACAACTCGGAGACTTCCACTCACCACACCAGGTCTGGAGGCTGAGAGCTTGGCGATCGACTCCGTCAGATAGTGCTTCGCCGGTGGGTACTCGGCGAGCGCATCGAGCGACACGACGTTCGCAAAGTAGAGCTTCGAGTACCCGGCTTCGTAGCCCGTCTGCTCCAGCTCCAGCAGCGACTCGTCCTCGTCCTTCACGGCCGCAGAGCCGTCGTCGCCCTCCTCCAAGATCTTCACCGCGACCACGAGCGCATCCTTCCAGAGCTCCAGCTGCGACGCGCAGAGCTCCGTCTCGCACATAAGGCGCGTGAGGCCAATCACGCACACTTTCCGCTCCACGGCACCGCGCGCGCGGATCACGTGCTCCAGCCACACCGAACGCAGGAACATCGTTGACATGCTAGAAGATCATCCATCCACAAAAAGCATATCAGTCAACTCTGAGTCCCACACGACCTGACAAACACACACAAAACCCACAAAACGTACCCGGCCTGAAGCGCCTCCAGCGCGCCCAGCAGCGCGTCCGGACCCAGCTTGCCGATCAAGATCGACACCGTGTAGATCAGGTCCTTGGCGTACCCAGCGGCGTTGCGGCCGCTCATTCGCGACTGTAGTCGGATCATCAGGATCTTGATGATCTCATTCAGGAAGTTGGCGTACGAAGTGAGTGGCATGTTGGCAAAGAGCCCGCGCAGCAGCGAGAAGCCGAACGCCTCGGTCGTACGCGACGAGATGAGCTTCTGGAACACGCCCAGGATGCCCGGCACAGACTGCGCGACATCACTTGGAGCCTTGCGCATGTACGCCTCAATCAGCTTCACGATCGCCGGTACGTTGCTCACGCGGTCCCACAGCGCTGGCGCCAGCAGCACCGGGAACATGCTCATGTACGCTGGTGACACGCCGCTTGGTCGCAGGTCCAGCATCTGTGCGAGTACCTGGTACACATACGGCGACAGCGCTTCCACGTCGTTCGCCAGCACCTTCTGGAAAGGCGGGAAGAGCAGCTCTTCGAAGCGTTCCGTGGCGCCAGGGTTCGCCTTGCACACGTTCAGGATGAGCACCGAGAGCGACTCGAACAAGAAGTGGCTGAACGACGGGTTGCTCGGGTTCGCGCAGATGCGGTTCAGGATGCTCGTGAGCTTCTCGACCGCGATGTCCGTGAGCGGCAGGATATCTTCCTTGGCGACGTTCATCACACGCATCACCACTTTCATCAGGTAGTCGTTTTCAGGATAGTTAGGCTGCTCAAGGATGTTGAACACGTGCTGCAGGAGCTTGCCCAGGTACGGCGTCAGACGCTCTCGCGAGAAGCGTAGTGTTCCGTTCTCTTCCTTCACGGTCAGCAGGCGCTCAACGCACGCCGCGGCGTACGTGTGAACCACGAACTGGGACGGGTCCATGCAGTTGAGCAGCTGTGGGAAGAGCTGGTCCATGATCTCTACACTCAGCTGACTGCGGAACGTCGACACGAACTTGATCGCATCGGCCTTGAGGATGAGCGAAGCCTGGTTTGCGCTCGAGAGCTCTGGCAGCACCTCTGCCAAGAAAAAGTCCATCAGCGGCACGCGAGCGTTAATTTCAGACACACCTCGCAGACGGGACTGCTTCAGGGCTGAGAGCGCGATGACCAAGTTGATCTGTTGTAAGGATAAAGACACAAAATGAGATCAGCACTAGCTACTAACACCTTTAGTATGACAAGAAAGCTCAGTGACCAACGTACCGAGACGTCCTTCAGCGCCCAGTTGCTCGCAGGGTCGGCCTTGTACTGCTGTAGGTGCGACTGAATCGTGCCCATGCAGATCTGCGTCACGCTCTCGTTGAACACGCCGAGGAGACCGCGAATCAGATCGCGCGCAGCACTTCGTCTGCTGTCTCCATCGGATCCTTCGATATCGCGGCGGATGTAGTCCATCGGGTTGTCTTCAAAGAGCTCTTCGTCCGATGAGCGCAGCTGGAGGTTCGTCACCACAATGCTGCATAATTCGCTCAGTACCTGCGGCGACTCGAAGAGCGCACGGTTGAAGCTGCGCGACGCCACGGACGTGAGGAACTTGAGGCACTTCGCCGCGAGCTCGTCGTGCTTTGGGTACAGCGTGATGCGGTTCGCCAGCAAATTCCAGATCACCTACAGAACAGCATTCGACAGTGTTAGGTATTGTACGTCTCAGCACAACGACACCACCGTTTGAAACGTACCTCGATGAACTTTTGTAGGAACGGCTTGAACTCCTCGTCGTACTTCTCGGCGTACAGGTTGACGTTCTCCACGATCGCGACGAGCAGCAAGTCGATCGGGTCGGGCTCTTCCTCGTTGTCGCTGTCCACCAGCGCCGGGTTGTTGTACGCAAAGTACGCCAGAAATTGCTCCATCCACTCGGCGATGTGGTCCTCGAAGTACTCGGGGAGGTCCAGCCAGTTGAGCGAATAGAAGATGCGGCTCATGAGGCGCAGCGCCGTAAGCATCTGCGCCTGCTGCTGCTTCTGAGCGCCAGGCGCGCGGAGCGCAGCCCCTGTCTCTTTGTAGAAGTGCAGAAGCGGTTCCTACGCATGTGTTCATGCACAATGGAAGCGATCGTTAGAATATACGAGCGGATATAAACGCATGATATGAATGACGTACCTGGAAGGTCTCCAAGCAGTGCTTGAGCTCGAGGAAGAGGCTGTCGGACTTGAAGACGTTGCGGAAGCGCTTGAAGATCGTGTTGGCTGTCATGAGCACGCCGATGCGCACCTGCCAGTCCTGCTCAGTCTGCAGCTTCTGTACAAGCTGCACAAGCAGGTTCTCCCAGTTGTCCGGGAAGTCGTACTCGCCGATCGTCGTGAGCGCCTCGATGAGCTGCTTCTGGATCGACTCGGGCATGCGGCACATGAGCTCCACGAGGTGCTCCTTCACGACGTTCTTCTCGTTGAGCGGCACACAACCCTGCTTCTCCGGGTCCCAGTTGTTCTTGATGAAGTTCTTGAACACAAGCGCGGCCGAGAGGCGGATCGAATGCTGCTCCGCGCCGTTCTCGAGCACTTGCAGCAGCAGGAGCACGTAGTTGGGCTGCGTCGCGAGCGTCGCGAGGAACTTCTCGGCGGCCTTGCGCGTCTCGCCCATGGGCGAGAGTGTCTGCTCCAGCGCCGAGCGCAGCATCTGCATGTTCTCCATCAGTGGTTGGTTCTCTTGTTGTCTCTTTCTCGTTCGCTGTCTCCACACAAGCGCGCTCGCGATCTGCCTGCTGGGTTGAGTTGGCGCTACTGCTTGCTTGCTCTCTTGGTCTTTGTTCCACACAAAGCAAGCCCGCGATCTGCCTGCTTCTCAAATAGAAGAACCGCAACACTGCTTCCAGAACACAGCGCACCTCAAATAGAGGCACCCCACAACGCTGAAATGACGGACAATTCATTCCGCAATTCATTTGAAAGGTGGGAGTCAAAAACCTGTTTGGAGACCATACAAAGGATATGATAGAGATGGATTGTATATTGAACACTGCGCAAACAACAAAGTGACGTCCGTCATCTACACGCCAAAATGACCAAGCCGCGCATCCTGCTCTGCGCGAGCGGCAGCGTCGCGACCGTCAAAGTGCCGGAGATCGCGCTCAAGCTCGCGGCATTCGCAGAGGTCACTTCAATGTCATCTGACCCCATGCTGAACCTGTCGTTAATTAGTAAGCGAAAGCATGGCGACAGCTAATGGCACTACGCTCATGTCGCTCTTGTGTTGTTGCAATCACACTTGCTCACTCGTGCAGGTGAAGATCGTCGTGACGAAAGCCGGCGCCTTCTTCCTGGAGAAGGTGAAGGACTACAATCCACTCGTATGGGAGGAGTTTGCAAAGACGAACAGAGCGTATGGCGAGCCCAAGCGAGAAGACTGTCTGGAAGACATCGAGATTATCCGCGACGAGCACGAGTGGGATGCGTGGAAAGTCGTCGGCGACAAGGTGCTCCACATTGAGGTACGCTTGAAAGTCCAACGGGTGACTGAAGGTCGGTCGTGGAACCATTGTATCATTATGCTGACATGGTTCCTATGTGCGCGTGTGTGTATGTATAGCTGAAAGACTGGGCGGATGTGATCCTCATGGCTCCGATGTCGGCGAACACGCTGGCGAAGGTCGCGAATGGGCTGTCCGACAACCTCCTCGTACGCGCAACTAGCTGTTGGCCGATGCGTATGTGGCATTTTACTCACCATCATATCGTTTTTGCCGCATAGACCTGTATCGCACGAGCGTGGAGTATCAAGAAGCCGTTTTACTATGCGCCTGCAATGAACACCGACATGTGGGACCACCCGGTGACTTCAAAGCACCTAAAGACACTGGAAGAGTTCGGCTACCGGATGATCCCGCCAGTAGCGAAGATGCTCGCGTGCGGCGTTGTTGGTATGTACACAGAATTATTGGACGCATGAGCGCGTGTTTTTTGTTAGGTCGATTCGTAATGTGAACCTTCTAATGCAGCTCGCTTGCTATGTTCTAGGCGTCGGAGGACTTGCTGCTGTCGACGACATTGTGCAGGTCATGAAGGATAAAGTACCCACCAGTCAGTAATCATAGGATTATGTAAAAAAAACTATAGAGGTGACGTGGCTTCGATTGTCGCCATGTCGACGCCAAACACCTCCTTGATGGCCTCAATCGCCGCGAGTTCGACGTCTTTTGGCGCCACATCTGGCTTCAAGCGTTCGATGCTCGTCACCGCGCGATCGTCGATGCCGCACGGGATGATGCGATCGAATGCGCGTAAGTCCGTCGTCGTGTTGATCGCGAAGCCGTGCATCGTGATCCATCGCGACGCGTGCGTGCCCACTGCTGCGATCTTCCGCATGTCGCGCCCGTCGATGAAGCTGCTCGAGGGGTTCCCACCTTCCTCTTCGACCCAGACGCCGGTGAGCCCGTCGACGCGCTCGCCCTTGATATCGAACTTAGCGAGTGTCTGGATGACCACCTCCTCCACCTGACGCAAGTACCAGTGTAGGTCTCTCTTGTGGAAGTTCAGGTCCAGGATCGGGTACACGACGACTTGGCCTGGGCCGTGGTATGTGACCTCGCCGCCGCGGTCCACGCGGATGAGCTTGAGATGCGTGTCCACGAGCGGGTCGAACTTTACGTTGTCCATAGTTGCACCGCGGCCTAGCGTGTACACGCTCGGGTGCTCGAGCACGAGCACGACGTCGTGCTCGATGGGCTTGAGCTCACGCGCAGCAGCGATGCGCCGCTGGATGAGCTGCTTCTGCCAGTCCCATGCGGTCTCGTACTCCACCGAGCCCAAGCGGTACGCCGTGCATTTGCGCTGTGCGCTAGCTGTGGTACCATCGACTGCGGTACTAGACGCTCGTGTGACCACGCTGCGCTTGGGAACCGTCGCTGGGAACGCAGACAAGCTGCGCCATCCGCATCGGCGGAGCATTCGTCCGGCACCACTGGAACGAGTCCTGCTTTTTTGTGGAAGCAAAGAGGCGAGTTCATGACAAGCTGAGTCACTAAATCGAGTAATGAGGAAGCAAATGTCATTAAAGTGGGGATTGTCGTTACCATTCGTGAGTGAAGGTCGCCTTGTCCCGTCTTACTCTCGAAAAATGGCGCCAATGCCAATCCAAGAGCTCCTGTGTGTTGTGAGTTGACAGGACGACCGTCGCGTCACCTTGCGAGCGTGGTTTCATCGCTCATTGCCGCTTTTGCAGCCAAGTGCACACTCGCGACAGCACGGGACAAGACGATGCACAAGGTGGTGCAGAAGCTCCAGGACCGCGCAGAGACGCCCACGGACGCCGCGCTCGTCAAGAAGTTTGCGGCCGCAGACCCGCCGGCGCTGCTCCACAATGTCAATCTGCACGACTACCAGCTGCACGGCTTGCGCTGGCTGCTCACGAAGTACGCGCAGCAGCTGAATCCGATCCTAGGTGACGAAATGGGCCTCGGCAAGACGCTGGTAAACGCTGATATGCATATCGCCACCCAGTCAATTCACCAAAGATAGTACTCGTACAAGCCACTAATCAAAATGCCAACCTTTGTTTTCTTGTGTATGAACCTCACGCAGCAAGTGATCGCGTTCATTGCGTCGCTTATCGAGCATTTTGAGGCAGCCGCTGCAACCCCAACGGTGTCATCTGGCGACAACACATCGCTGTTTCTGGTCGTTGCGCCGCTGAGCGTGCTGCCGAACTGGATGGAGCAGTTCGAGCGCTTTGCCCCGACTATCGACATACTCCTGTTCGCGGGTGAGAAGAAGGACAGGCAAGCGATCGAGGCGAAGGTGCTCCAGACGAAGGGGAAGGTATAAATTATTGCCAGAATGTCGAATGATGTTGTGGAAGTCTGATATGATTCTGACTGTATTCTTGCGTTGATGTAGGCGTTGGTACTCGTGACGTCGTACGAGATGGTGCTGTTCAACACGGACTTCTTCAGCAAGGTCGACTGGAAGCTCATGGTGCTCGATGAAGGTCATCGCCTGAAGAACTCGAAGGGCAAGCTCTACGATGCGCTCATGACGCGCGTGGTTGTGAAGCACAAGGTGATTCTGTCTGGAACGCCCATCCAGAATGATCTCGTAGAGCTCTACAGCCTCCTGTCGCTGCTGAACCCGACCATTTTCAACAACCACGAGCTCTTTGAAGCCACGTTCAAAGACTACTTCTCAGCCAAAGCCCAGCGACTGGACGACGGGAAGCAGATTGCAAAATCCAGGTGCCTGGTCACCGCGGAAAACCTGATGCGTGACATCCTCACGCCGCTGCTGCTGCTGCGCACGGTGCAGGACGTCCACTCATCCTTCACGCTCCCGCCGATCTCAGAGATGGTCGTCCACACGCCGCTCTCGCCCATGCAAAGAGAGCTCTACAAGGAGGTCGTCGCAAAGAACAGCGACCTGATTAATAGCATTGCGCAGCAACACAGCTCGGCATCCCGAGTGAGCCTGACGAATATTTTGCCGCAGCTGCGCAAGATCTGCAACCACCCGTACATGTTCCCTGGCACCGAGCCCGAACCATTCTGCGAGGGGAGCCACCTGTACGAGAACAGCGGGAAGCTCTACGTTTTGCAGCAGCTGCTGCCGCGTCTGAAGGCCGACGGTCACTGCGTGCTGCTCTTCAGCCAGTCGACCGCGTTCCTCGACATCATCCAGGATTTTCTGACGATGGAGAGCTTCTCCTACGAGCGCATCGACGGCTCAGTGCGCGGCAAGGAGCGCTGGCAGGCCATCGAGCGCTTCCGCAAGGACCCTGACACCTTCGTCTTCTTGATCAGCACTCGCTCGGGAGGTGTGGGGCTGAACCTGCAGCGCGCCGACACAGTGATCTTCGCGGATTCGGACTTCAACCCTCAGATGGACCTTCAGGCGGTCGCTCGCGCGTATCGCCTGGGCCAGACGAAGTCCATCCACGTTATCAAGTTTCTCTGTGCTAATACTGTGGAGGAGAGCATCTACCGCCGCGCACTCAAGAAAATGCGCATGGCAGACAGGATCCGTAACTGCGCGCGTCGGGTGGACGACGAGGACGAGGACCTGGACAACGAGGAGAGCCTGGTGGAGATGATTCAGTTCGGTTTGCACAAGCTCATGGAGGTCTCTGAAGGTGATGAAGATGCCATGGCGCTCACTAAACCATTGGAGGAAGAGTACATCAAGCACATTCTCACGCGCCGCTCGCTCTCGGAGAACTCCATCGTGCTTGAAGATGGGACGATCAAGAATGAGAAGGTGACCGAGGCCGGAGGCGACTTCCAGGAGGAGAACATGTATTACTTTGAAGGCGAGGACTACTTGACGGTGATGGGCACGAAGGAGAAGGACAAGGACTCGCTCAAGCAGCTGCTGGCAGCAGCTAAAACCTCGAAGCGCCGCCGTTCGGGAGGGAAGAGGCACGACCGGTACGCTGGTGAAGAGGACGATTCCGATGAAGGAGCTGATGAGATCAGCAACGAGATGCTCGCAGAAAATGAGGCAGCGAAGCAGCGCAAGCGCGAGGAGCGCCGTCAGAAGATGCTCGAGAAGAAGCTGACGATGTGGAAAGCCAACAAGTACGAGTCCATGGTGCTCGTTGTAAGTGCCGACAACGACGATGACGACAACAGCTCAGTGGATTTAAACGCCGTCGACAGCAACCAGATACGCTACAGAGCTGGCGATGCAAGCCAACCTCGCCTATCCTCGATCTCTTCTGATGCAATCATCATCGTGCACTGCGTCGACACGAGCGGCGTGTGGAGCTCGCGAGGCTTCTTCCGCACACTGTCAGCTCTCTCTCCATCCATTCAACGGCAATACGAGGCAGCGGGCGTGAACGATGACCTGAAGCTCGGCCAGGCGCATTTGATCCAACTACCACCGCGTACTACTGACGGCGGCCGAGACATCGACGTGTACGTGTGTCTGCTAGTCGTGCAGGGCTTTGTCGGGAGCTCTTCGGCCAAGAAGGCGAAGCTGAACGCGGGCGGTGCGGCCGCTGTGCATCGCCAGCTCGTGCGCAGCGGAAAGTCCACGACCTTCCGCATGCACGCGCTCGAGAGCTCGCTGCGAGCACTCGCGCAGAGCGCCAGGAGCCTGCGCGCGAGCGTGCACATGCCGCGCATTGGCTACGGCACGCCCGGCTTCAACTGGTATGCGGTTGAGCGCATCATTCAGCGGCAATTGCGGGACGCTGATGTAGCAGTGAGCATCTACTACTACTCGCCGAATAGAGGAGCGTAGAGACTAGATGTCACATCAATTCCCAGCTCAAGAGAGGATAAATATGAGCTTCAAGAAGGGAGATTTGGTAAATGCAAGACGAGAGGACCTTGAACACACTTTTCTGTTTTGAATAAGACTACCAAGAGGTATCATTTTGGACAGTTTTTATCAGTAATACTTTGATACGTTAATTGAGTCTTGAATCAATTTGCGCAGACTTATTACGCTAGAAGCATTATCTTAGCCAGATGTCTGGACTTGAATTGAGATCGGGCGAGCACACCCTCGACGTCGAAGAGCTACAACAACACCGAGGCGAGCAACTGCAAAGAGCAGGAAGAAGCGACCGCCAAGTGCGTCGAGGGAGCGAAGATTTCTTTCTGCTTGGCGTGAGCGTGCGTCAGTGGATCCACAGGCCGCGCGGAGCTCATGCGGCGCACATTTGTCACTGCGAGCCACGGTACGTCCCCAAGCCGTCTTCATCTGTGCTGTTCGGTCTATCTGGTGCGACTGTGAACGAGAGTCAGCTCACCACTTGAACGCTTCCCTCTCGTGTCGTGGGCGGTGTCGTCTCATCTCGGGTATCATGCTAACGAGCGTATGCTATGCTATGCTCACTTTATTGTAGGACCAGATGGCGCGGGGAAGGAGAACCTGGCAGCGAGCATGAGTCTGCCGTCCACGACCAAGACGCGCAACCGACTCTTCTCGTCGTCTGAATCCGAGTCCTCGGACTCCGCAGTCGAAGAGCGCGACGATGTGAGTGTCACGAGTGTGACGCAGCCCACACGCGCGTTCTCTATGGCTAGCAGCGGGAGGAGTGTGTCGGCGAAGCAGCAAGGCAGCAGCAGCGCGCCGTTCGGGAGGAACGGGGCGACTGGGAACGGCAATAGCAGTAACGACCTTCGACGCAAGACCATGACGAGCTCGTCTTCGTTCAAAGGAAGCTCAGGAAGTACTTCAAGTGGTGGGCGTGAGAGCGCGAACAACTCGTTCATTGGCGTCGGCTCGTTCTTTCCCGAGCGGAAGGGATTGTTCGAACATGACGACGACACCGAGTCGATGGAGAAGTTCCATGAACAAGTGAAGATCCGCCAACAGAAGAAACAGTCGGAGATGGAGACCGTCAAGACGGAACTTGAATCCACACTGCAGCGTGTTACTGAGTTGGAGCAGCAGCTAGTACAGGAGGTGAAGGAGAAACAGGAGTACGAGATCCGCATGAAGGAGTGCCACCGCATCATCGAGAAGCGCAACAAGCAGCTCATGAAGGCAAGTGAGCGCGTGGCCCGTTATTCTGAACAGGCCGAGAGCCAGATGAACGACTTGCAGGCGAAAGTGACGGAGCTCACTGCACAGTGCGATCAACTACGTGTTGAGGCGTCACGACAGAGCGAGAGTCTGCAATATGAGGCGGGGCTCAAGCTTCGCAGTCAGCAACAGGCTTTCGAAGTTAAGCTCGCAGAGCAGAAACAGGCTTTCGAAGCCAAGCTCGTAGAGCAGAAGCAATTGTTTGAAGGACGACTGGAACGGATGACGCAGATCTCGGAAGACAGTGTCAAAGCTAAGCAGTCGGAGAACGAAGCACTGAAGCGCAGAGTGAAAGAACTGGAGACTGAGGTGTCGACTGCACCTTCGCGCATGCTGCAGAGTGAAGAGTACCAAGTTCTTCTGAAAAGATGCGAAGACGCGGAAGCCATCAGTCGCGGTCTCAAGTTCCAGCTGCAGAAGGACCAGCAAGAGAAGAAATTTTTGAAGAACCAGCTTTCAGCTCTGCAAATCAGTGGAGCGAATGGCTCAAGTGGACTCTTTGGCGACGAGGAGCATTTGGGTCCAAATGGTGGCGACCAAATGAGTCCCACGAGCAGCGTCGCGAGTGGTGCTGACCTTTCGAGCTTCGATTACGCGCGCACATCGCTGTTCAGCAGCCCCGTGAACAACAGCAAGTCGCCCTTACACCGCCACACGGACTTTGTTCCACCGACTATCGACACGAACTTCGAGAGCAACGTGAAGATCACTGATGAACAGGAGACCGTGCCTTTGCAGCGAACGCCAAAGCCCAAGGACGAACCAGTTATCGTGACTCCACGGGCGCCACCAGCAGAGGAGAAATCTCCACTGCCTCGACAGGGCTCGGCGTCAACCAATTTCTTTGAGAAGCTCTCAATCAAGTTCAAGCGCTCGTCGTCACCACGCAATAGTGCGAGTACAAAAACGGAGAACAACTCGTTTTCTGCGGTGTCTGCTATCCCTGTCGGAGCTGCGTCGACTTCTTCTTTCACAAGCAGCAGTCCCGCGTCTCCAGTGTTGGAGCCAATTCCTGCTGCAACAGCAACAGCAGCTCCTGTGCCAGTTCGAACTACCACGAGCCGACGAGAGCGGCCAAAGATGTACGTGGCAAAGGCGCCGTCGACGTACGATGAGGAGTCGAGCGACAGCATCTTTGGCAGCGAGAGTGACGATTCCGACGATTCCCCATCTGGCACGGAAGACGAGAGTCCGCCCATGCCGCCGCCACCACCAGAGGAGACTTTCAAGCCAACCACGACGGATTCTCCTGCTACTGCTTTGCCGTCGACCCAGTCGTTCCTGTTTGGTCCTCAGCAGGTGCATCTCCCATCAGATGACAGTGACGACGCGGATCTGAGTAGTTCAAGTGACTCGGACGCTCAGCTGTTCGCTCCGAGCAAGAAGAAGCCCCCGGTGGCTGATGAGCTACCGCCGCCTCCTGTTGCGATCAAGAAGCCCGACGGTGTGGCAAAGGGTGAAGATGGTGTTGACTCGTCATCTGAATCTTCGTCCTCTGATGGCGACGACTCTGACGATGAGGACGATTCGCTGATTGACAAGGGGCCGCGCGATCACGAAGACTCCAAACGCAAGCGTCACAGAGCAGCAGCGCCGGCAACTGAGGCAGCTGAGGACAGTGACGGCTCCTCGGATTCGTCATCGTCATCCAGCGATGAAGAGCTGGACACGAATCGTCACAGACGCCGACGTGAGAACGAGGATGGCGGGGAGCACCGTCACCACCACCGTCATCACCATAACCATCATGACAGCCAACACCATGGTCACCACAAGAAAGAGTCGCGACGATCCTCGTCACTGCCCCGCACGACGAGAGAAAAGAGCCACAGCACGGGCGACGAAGTGACTGGTAACCTCGCAAGCACAAGCAAGAGCCGCATGAATGAGTACATGGAGGCGCGCGCGAAGAAGCGACAGGAGAAGCTCAAGAAGAAGGAGGAGAAGGAAAACGCCGAGAGTAAGAAGAAAGAGGAGTACGAGAAAGAATGGGAAAAGATGGCGCAGGAGGAGCGCGAGCGCAAGCGCAAGCAGGCGCGGCGCGGGACACGCCGTCGTCCTTCGAGTCTGAAGACTGTGCGCGTCTCGCAAATGAAGCAGCAGCTCAACAAACAGCAGCAGCAGAAGGAACACGAGCAGCAATCTGGTGGTGCTGATGGTGGCACTGGTGGACAGCCCGATGAAGAGCGTCCCCGTCGCCAGAACTCGCGTCGCAAGAGCGAATCCAAGGTATCGGACAGCGACGACGATGAGCCGCTCACTCCTGCGAAGCCCGTGGCCCCCGCCGTGTCCGAGTCGACGCCATTGCCTCCCGAGCCCACGGAGGCTGACACAGAGCTGTATCTCCGCCAGCAGGCGCGTCTCCGCGAGCGCCATGAACTCGAGATGAAGAAGAAGAGCGAGGCCGACGAGGCCGACCTAGTGCGCGGCCAAATCCACCGACGCGTCGAGATGTGGGCCTTTGGGAAAGAGCTGCTGCACATGATCCTAACGCTCGACCAGATCTCGACCAACGAGGCGCTGCAGAAGTGCCAGATGTCCGTGATCCAGTCGCCTGACAACGAGACCGTGCGCAAGGCCTACAGGTATGAGGGCGTTCTGAATTCTGATGCCTTCGTGGCTTGGCTCTAACGTTTGTTTCTTCTTTGTTGTATGTGCTCTTCAGGAACATCATCCGGGTGATCCACCCAGACAAACTGCGAGGCGCGACAGTGTCGGAGCAGCTGGAGGCAAAGGAGCTCTTCACGGTGCTCAACCAAGCCTTTGAGAAGTTCAAGAACCAGGTCAGCTAGATGAACTACAGCTATCTAGTGTTTTACTGGTGAGTCTGCCAAACTGAAGAAAAAAAGTGTAAGAGCGAGAAGTGAGATGCTGATCTCCAGATTAGATGCCGCTTGTCGCCGTGAGAGAGATTTTGAACGAAGAAGCCTCTGCTTTACAGTACATTCTTGCGTCAGTCAAACTCGGTTGTTGCTGAATGTCATTCACAGTAGCGGTTCGTGGTGCTGATGCATGACCTCCCTCGCTTTCGTCACCTCAATGCGCCGCGTGAGCTCGCGCACCAAGAAGCTCTGCTCATTGTAGGCACCACTTGTTAGCAAGAGCCTACGTTCTCTCTCGAGGCGACCCAGCTCAATTTCATTCGAGTCTGCAGCATTGCGCAACTGGGCCTCGTTCTCGTCTCCCTGGTCAGAGTTGTGATCATCAAAACCGTCGTCAAGTTCGTCTTCTCCTTCCTCATCGTCGACTTCATGCTCGTAGTGCTGGCTGCTGCTATCGCTCCGAACACTACTGCTACCATTGAAGCCCTTCGTGTGGTGATGATGGTGGTGATGGCGGTTATCGTCAGCAGGCAGAGATTTCTCGCTGAGAGAAACGCGAAAGCGTCGACGAAGTTCAGGATCATCGTTCAGAAGCGAAAACTGACTTGTCCAGTTGCTTTGACTGCTGAGGTGGCTTCTGCTGCTGCTGCTGCTGTCGCCATTCTCCACTCGCTGCTGATGAGTTTGATAGAATCGCTGCGTGTGATGAAGCGACGAATTCTGTCGACGAGCACCCCGATGATGAGTCTGCTCTCGTAATGGAGAGCTTTGGTGCTGAAGCTTTTGTTGGGCGGCCACATGCAATTCATCGTAACCATTGATAGGGCGTAAGTTGACCCCCTTCAGCTCGTCAAGCTGCTTCTTGATCGCGCGCAGCTCCTCGCGGTCGCCATCTAGCACGTATTTTTCCTCGCGCGCTACGTACTTCACGCGCAACTTCTCGAGTTCCTCAGCCACGCGGGTCTCGTTCTTCTTCTTCTCTTGCTGCACGAGCTTCGCCAGTTTCTCCAGTTGGAGCTTCAGAGTCGCAACATTGGCTTCCGCGGCATCTTTTGCTCTCTCTTGGAGCATTTTCTGCTTCTCAACCTCCATAATCGCGCCTTTGAGTGCCGAAATCTCTTCACGAAGTCGTGACTCGGGCACTTTGCGCTGCTGCAGTCGGTACTCGGCAAAATCGGCCTCAACCTGACGCGCGCGCTTCTCAGCGTCGCTTAGCTGCTTCTCTAACAGCGCAATACGCTTCTCCTGGGCATCAACTTGCTTGCTAGCGAGTAAAAGCGCGTGGGTGTGGTCGCTTTGCAGTCGTTTCCGGAACTGCTCAGCCTCGTCTCGCTGCGCCTGATGCTCTCTTTGCAGAGTGTTTTCTGCGATCGCAAGCCGCCGCTCACGTGCTTCGAGCTCCAGTAATGAAGTGCGCAGCGCCTTCTCCAGCCGCTCGTACTCGGCCTGGGTCAGACGCAATAAACTACTGCGCTCTTCCTCACGACGCGCCCACTCGTCTTCCAATTCGCTCATGCGTGTCTTCTCTATCGCTTCGAAGCGGCGCTTCCACTGCAGTTGCTCGCCCTGCTGTTGCTCCTGTATCCAGAGCTGCTTCTCACGTTCGAATGATCTCTTGAGTTGTGCGATCGCGCGAGCTTTCTCATTCTCACACTCGGAATGATCGACAGTCTCCTGGCGATCATTCTTTTTCGCGATTCGCGGATTAGCAGCGGGTGATGAAGCATTATTTCGAGTCTCGACCGCTGTTACCACTCGTTTCTCATCGCTCACCATCTTTGGGACAGGAGGCGGCGCAGTAGAGGTCCTGAACTTGTCGTACAGCCTGACTGAATTTTGGGTGCAATTTTGTGGAACGAACCTGGAGGTAGCAATAGAAGATTGCCGGGTGAGCAGACCAAAACGAGCCCAGTAACTCTACTTTTGAGTATCTTCACAGCGCTGGAGCTCACGTACGTACATTTTCTCTACCGCCACTGCGTCTTCATCACTGAGGATACCCAAATCTTCCACGTACGCCACGACTCCGACCGTCCCAATGCGGTGAGACAACGAGCTACTGGTCCCCGGCATACTTGCTGTGCTGGCATCGTGAAGGCTGACAACAGGGAGCTCGATCGCGCAGCTTTTGAACAAGTGAGCACGGTCATCTGCCAGCGTATATTTGTCTGAAGACCCGTGAGCTTCCTCAAAATGCGCTTTGCCTTCTGTATGCGAGCGGAACGTGAGCCCACAACTGGTCTCAGCGCAACAGAACTGATCTTGAGAGAAGAAGAGAAAGTTGAGACTAAAGACTGCGCTCCCAGCAAGCTCATAGTGCCTATAGACAAACAGAAACCACACAAATGAAGATCGAAATGAGCGCGAAGCATTGCCAAAGTGCCGCCAGGAAGCAACATAGTGTGTACCCGTTGTCAGTGTGAGCCAGAAAGTCGAATGAGACCGGCGCCTGCATGTGTTGCTTGAACTGCTCATCAGTCTCGATGAGCTCGAACACGCAAAACGCGTCACTGAGAAGCACCTTGGCTTTCCTCACAACTTGTACATCGGGTATTTCCACTGAAGCAACAGCCACGCACATAGCATACACGTGAGCAATAACCCGGCACGCATGCAGAAATCCTGTTACAACACACAGCTCCTCGCTCACCTTTTCCTCTTCCAGTAAATGGATTCTGGTACGAAATCGCAAGCTCCTGAGTGTTTTCAAAGTCTCGCAGCGACTCCAGCTGCAAAAACACTCTGAAGACGTGAACGTCTCGACTGCCACTCTGTCGAAATTGGTTTGACAAGCCCCTTGAAAATTGTCGGATCGAGGCTTCGTCATCACCATCGGGAATTGCTTCTAATCGCAGTGTGCACTGACCGATAAGCTCGTTGCCTTTGGCATAGACAGGAACCTCGATACAAATCGGACTCGCTGGGACACATGTGAAGCTCGCTGACATCGTTGACTGCGCTCCTCCTATGTGCCGCTTTGACTCAGTCGAGAAACAGCGAACTGTGATTTGTGATTGCTGGAGCTGTTCAAGTCGCAGATCTTTCAATGAAAGTTGGAGAGCATCGTTGTCTCCAAGCACGTGATCTTTCAGGAACGCGTGGAAGCGTACTGGCGCAGAAACTGTTGCGTCGCCGACTGACATCTCGAGCGAAACGCCTTCCTCGCCAGCAAACTCGGAGACTGCGCCGGCGGAGAGGCGGATTTGGTCCACAGACACTCGAATCGGCACTATTGGCTGTTGAGACTCACCACTCTCCTCTTCTTTATGATGACTCTGTGGCGCGATGCTTGTTGGAGTGTCGAGCTTTACGTCTTCTACTTCGTGTTGCCCACGCTGCTCGGCTTCTGGTTGTAGATTTCTAGCGCTGACTTCGGCTTTCACTGATGTAGCCTGAGCAGCTGTCTGTACACACTCGACAGCAAGCGATGCATCGATGAACGGCCCTTTGGTGGACGGGAACGCGAAATTGCCTTCTACCACAGCCTGCAAACCCACAATCGCCTGCTTTGTCCTGGAACTTTGCGCAAACAGTTCGCCAGTCAGCAGGTCGCTGAACGGAATCTCGACGCCTCCCAGCACGCGGTTGTATGTGCACAAGTACACAGCCAGCGTATGTTGTCGGCAGAAGTCAGCGAGGTCTCTGACGCAACTCATGATGCGAAAACTGTCGCGGATGGGCGGAAACTCAGACACGTCCAGGTTGAAGAACACGTCTGTTCGCACGACGACCTCGAAGAGCGAGTAGCTGAGCCAAAAACCGCCTGCGTATTTCGCTGGCCCTGATTTCCGAGAGCCGAGCGTCATTTCCACGACTTCTGTGAGGTTGAACGCCGCCTGCAAAAACACGGAGATGACGAAAATGTCGGTACCGCGTCTAGATCCTAATCGCAGAAACTCGCCGTCTTCAACAGTGATGGGGACGCGGATCGGTACTGGTGCTGGCTGTTGCTTAGATGACGCGCTCTTTGGCGTGCGCCGGCTTGACGCTTGGGATCGTGCCAGTGCTCTTGGAGGGGAGAGTCCAGTAACTTGTTGCTGCTGTCCAAACGGGACGAGCGCCGTGGAAATCAGGATCTCACCACCGAAGCGGGAGCTCTGGAGCTTGAGCCATTTCTCAGGGAGGTCTGGTGTCCTAATATCCATTAGCGAGAGCAACATATGAATTCATCTCGGTAGACTTTATACACTCAGCCCAACGTCACATCCTTGCATCTTACAAATACGCACCTCAGGTCCAGGAAGAACCAGCCGAAGCTCACAATCGACTCGTTGTGCGCGTGCGCCGACTCCTCACTGAGCCTCTTCACATTCGCGTCAGTCGCATTCTCGCCAATGCCAAACACCAGCACCTTCACTCTCGGCGTTGATGCCTTGAGCTTTCGGAATTTCTCTTTCGGAAACGTCCATCGCAGGGTCCCGTGGTCTCTTCTCCACGAGGCTTCGTTCAGGAATCCGCTTTGTCGACCAATTGATGACAATGGAGACGCTCGTCTCCCGCCTGGACTCACACGACTAGCGCCACTGTGATTCGCTCTGTCGCGCAGGTTCTTTTGGAGCTTTGGGGTCTCGGGACGTGGCTCGCGCTTCCACTCCGACCCGTGCGATTGCATCGCCTGCCTGTCCAGCGTCGCGAACACGCGCAGCTCCCGAATCGCAGGCAGGAATGAGTTGTCGCCAGCACGCATGCGCCCATGTGCATGCCTACTTACAGAACGTGTCATTACGGGAACCTGCAATGACCGGATGCGAGTCGCGCAGATGGAGAACGTCCAGAGCGAGTTGTCCAGCAAGTGGCGCCCGCTCACGCGCTGCACACTCGCACTCAGGTTCCTGCGCCTCACGCGACCATGTGAGGCACCACCTGCGTCAGCGTCACCACTATCACCCGCATGACTGTCATCGTCTGCATCATCATCAGAGGCAAGCAGTGCGTCGTCATCCACCGCAAGCGCCTCTTGGAGTGCACGACTGCGCTGCCGCGGTGCCTCTTCTGCTACTGCTGCGACTGCAGGAGGACGCAGCTCATCCTCTGACAAGTAACCATCAGCACCATCATCATGCGTATCATTAGCATCACCAACTAGCCTGTCGCTACCGGTTGCGACCGCATCCACGGACGCCTCGAACTCGTCCTCTGCGTACTCGTCATCCATCTCGCTCTCTCGTTCTCTGTTTGCAAGAAGATCCGCAAAAGAAATGGCTCAAAGGTCACATTTCAGGGGCTACTAATAAGGTTAACTTCAACTTTGAATGAAGAGCTACACAACACAACCCAATCGACATGGAGCTCAATGCTAAGCTCTAGCAGTGTAGTCTGCGCATCTTACGGTATGCATATAAGCATAGGATCAACATATGTGCCAGCTGCGTACATCTCTGTGTGGTATATGTCTACAGTACAGCGCTCGTGGCTGCGCTGCCGCCGTTGCCTCCTATGGCAAACAGCGAAGCCGCGTCGCTAGCACCAGCCATCGCGAGCGGCGAGAGCTCACCCACGTCGACGGTTCGCGTGTTGCAGTAGACCTGCGTGAGCTTCTGCAGCTTCTCGGACGCCAGCTTGGTGTGGAAGCGCGCGTGGATGCGCTGGCACTGCGCACTAAACGCGCGCGTGGGCGTCGTGCTTGCGTTCGGCAGGCTGAAGACGGCCCAGGCGAGCTTTTGCAACTGCGGGAACTGCCGCCGCTCGATCCAGAAGTCGAAGGCGCGCACTTCGCCCAACTCCAGCATCTTCCAGTACGTCGAGTTGCACTCCTTGAGCTCGTGGACCATGGCCTTGTACTTGTCCAGCTGCGCGAGCACCTTGGCCGGCTCGAGCGTGCTGCAGTAGGACATGATGAAGTTCTTCACGTCCTCCTCGGCCACGGCGTCCATGCCCGCGCCCAGATGCATCGGGTCGAGCACGTACGCTACGCCGTGTGCGTCCCCGTAGATCGAGACAAGTCGGTCCTTGATACAGGACGAGATGAGCGCCTTGTCCTTCTTGGAAACCCAGTCCATGGCTGCATACGTCTGCAGAAGTTCCAGGAAGCAGTGGTACACCTGTGAGAGCGACACGCGGTCACTCTCAAAGCGCTGCAGCTGCTGTTGCAACGGCAGCAGCAACTTGGACGCGCGATTCAGGTCCTGCACGAAGGTCTCGCCCAGGACAAAGTCCTGGATCTGCTTGAGCGTCTCCTTCTCTGCGAGCGTGTCAGCGTCCACAAAGTCTCGGCGCGAGGCCACGCCGTAGAGTTCCTTCTCAGCGCCAAGCACCGCCTCAAATGACTCAAAGACGCGGCCGAACGCAGTATGCGTGTCTGGGATATTGTCGTCATTAACACGCGGCAGAGTCGGCAGCTGGCTGCGCAATTTCTGGTTCGTCCTCACGACCTCGAGCAGCTCGTTCACCGACTCGCGCGTGCCGCCGAGCCACGGAAGCGTCACGCAGATGTCGTTCACCAGCAAACGGAGCGCATGCAGCACGCAGCCGTAGTAGAAGATGCACTGCGGGTTCTTCTTTTGGATGCGCTCGCGCGTAGCACGACTGATCATCGCGGTTTCGGGCGTGATGATCGCGTAGAAGAGGCATTTCTTGTGCTTGGCCAGCACGCTCTCGACCTCCTCAGCCGCCAGCTCAGCATCGTGACCGCTCTCATGGGCCGTGGACTCGAGGAAGTACGGCGTACCCTCGCATAGCGTCGCATAGTTTGTGTTGTGCACACCAGTAGAGTCGGTCCAGTTTTCAATCGACAGACAGCACGCCTTGCCCAGCAACGCCTTGCTCACACGCGCGACCGACGCGCTGCATTCCTGGTCCAGCAATTCATTTTCTAGCTCTTCTCGCGTGGGCAGCGGCACGTCAGCGCGTAGAATGCGCAGCGCGCTCGCCAGAAAGTCGTTCTCGACGTCTTCAAACGCGACGCCAGTGGCGTAGACCCACTGCGCGAACTTGCGCTTGAACTGGCCAATCTTCGCAATGTAGTCCATGCGCCGGCTCGCCTTGTCCACAAGTGCAGCGGACGACATGCCACCGTCCATGCCACCGCCGCCACTCATCATCAGCTCGTGCGCGGTCTTCTGTCGCTTTACGCTATGGTTTCCAATGTTCCCATTGTTGTTGATTGACGTGACGCAGCGGTTCTGGAAGTGCGCGCGCACGCGCTCCACCTTGGCGCAGCCGTAGCGGTGGATCACGTTGTTACAGTGGTTGCACATGACAGTCTTGTCCGGCAGGATGGTTGTCTCGTTCCAAATCATGTCCTTCGCGCGGCCGCCCTTGCGGCGCGGCGCCTCGCGCAGGGCTCCACCCGCGGACGACGGTGGCTGCTGCGGATGCGCGTCGAACTGGTTGAGCGGGTGGCCGTCGATCGTCAGTAGACCCACGAACGCACCGGGTGCGTCTGCGGCACCCGCACGCGCAGCGTCATGGTCGGCGGTGGCAGCGTCATGGTCATGATGCGAGTTGTCCATGACGTTCGCGCTCATTTTGAACGGGGGATTTTTGGGTTGTGGGACGTTGGCTTTTGCGAGCCACGAATAAACCGCGAGGCGGGTTTTGGGGTGGAGGAAAATACTTTTCTGTCACCCAATAGTGGGTGTTGGCTCTTCATCTGAGCAAAATCAGCTTCATCACCCAATAACCTGCAAAGCATGGGTGAAACACACTCGCTAAAGTGCGAAGTCGCAATTGCTCGGGACACCCGAAGCGGTGCGACAGAAAGCACACGAGCACATGCGGGCTTGGACGGCTTCGTGCAAGTGACCGAGCACGAATGAGCGCGCCGTCTAGCGTCGCCCCG
>JAASGO010000441.1:0-23805 GCA_023334245.1 Globisporangium cederbergense
AGCACCTTGAGCACGTAGCAGCGCTCCGTCGTGTAGCGGTAGTAGACCGCGATGAAGAAGAGTGCGATGGCGTCGCCCAGCGCGAACGTCGTGACGACAGGGAAGAACCGGTGGTAGAGGATGCCGTAGAGCATCCACATGTGGCAGTTCGCGAGCACTGATACGAGCGCGATGATGGACGTGTGGCCCACACTCTTGGTCTTGTAGATGCGGTACATCGCGGGTGACGGACTCAGGATCATGGCCGTGGACGTCAGCGACGCGCAGATGCGGATGATGAGCATGAATGTGGCGTTCACCATGACGACTGGCTAGCTCGCTCGCGAAATTTGTCCAAGTGGACCCCACTGCGCAAATCTCTGAATGAATGAAACTCTCTTCTGAGGCTCTCATTTGTCTCTTTCCTGAGTTGTTCCTGCAGTTGTTGGTGGATACAAATGCTGAGTGTGTGTGGCTGGGGTGATGCTGGCCATTTGTGTCGCAGCCTGCTCCACGCTTCGTGCTGGGCCTTCTCCATTCATACACACAGATCTACATACTGTCTAATAATACCACAAGACTGTTCCAGGATATCGAAGCAAGCGTGGTCAGTCGAAGGAGCGAGGAATCGGACTCATGTCTGTCTCTGTGGTCGTGAGTCAAGCGCCGGTGATGGATTTGATGGATGAGGTGATGGGCATGACGTGGAGACCTTCACTCTCGGGACTGTCGCGCAAACGCTTTGTCGTGATTGCGGGACCGAGCGACTAGCGATAATTTACAAAAATAGCCTAGAGATGACAGATTGGTTGAACCAAGAATGAGGTGAACTGTCACACGTCGAGCTGCTCATGGGCACGAGCGCCTGCCTACAGCAGTTGTGTCGCCTTGAGAGACGACAAAAAGCGTCAGTGAGCGACCCGTCTCATAACGCTCACGCAGTGGCACGACGCTCCACGTGTCGCCTTGCACTCGTTCGACTCAGGTAAACCAGACACCTGCTCTCCTGCCCAAGTGGGTCCATCACATCACCCACGATAGGTACACGCTTGCGTCAATCATGAAACACATTTCTCTTCAGATCTTACAAAGCGATTCAATACTTGGCTGACTGAGAAGCCCGCCTACTGCTGCTGCAATTCGTGTTTGTGGAGCGGAGAGAGCGGCGAGCGCAGTGCCTGAAACACGGGGCTTTCCAGCACTGCGTGCTTGCCGATCTCGTTGGCAGCAGCCATCGAGCCCACGACAATGGTGATCGGGATCCCGTTCTCGTCCTCGGCGCCTTTGTCCACCGCAGTCCCGGCCTTCACGGCGGCCGCAGCAGCTCGTTGGCCGTTCGGGTGGTATACAAAGTACAAGATCCACTGCGCGACGCTGAGTAGACTGCTCATGAGACAGCAGCCGAACATGAGCCAGTTGCTGTCCAGCGACGTGTACACGACCCAAAAGAAGTTGTTGACCGAGCCCATGATCACCATATGGATCGGGATGTAGATGCCCGTCTTGTGCCTCAACACGAGCTGAATGCGCTCGAGCCCCGCGCCGTAGAGCTTCATGGAGAAGAAGACACCCATGGCGCCCACCACGAGTGTCGAGCTCTCGCGCGACTGGTGCGTGACCCCGTAGAGCGCCAGGAAAAAGTAAATCGTAACGATAGATAGAGCGACGACCTCGAAGCCCAGCACCTTGTGCACGTGGCGCCGGTCTGTTGTGTAGCGGTAGTAGATCGCGATGAAGACCGAGGCCACGACGACGCCCGTGAGGAAGTTAGTGAAGATCGGGAAGATGTTGCGGCCCATGTATCCATACAGCATCCTGTTTATAGCAAATGAATGTCAGCCATCCGTTTGCTGGTAGTGCGTGATACTGTCAGCAAGCCCTTACCATGAGTACGAGTTGCCCAGCACGGCCACGAGCGGCAGCACAGACGCAATGCCGACGTCCTTGGTCTTGAAGATGCGGTAAACGGTCGGCGACGGGCTCAGAATCATCATCGTCGATGTGCACTGGCACAGGATGCGCAGCGTTAGCATGAACGCATCATTCATGGCAGCAGACTGTGGATGGTTGGCGCAGAGGTAATTGACAAGTGGTCGCACACAACAATGCTCGAAGCGCTTGATAACGAGCGCTTTTTGGATTACGAGGCCGCGATGTTATGAAGAGCTCCACAATCTCAGAAGAACAGCGGGATGGGCGCGTTTGTTTAGCGCAGTGGCGCCAAACACTCGTCCAAACAGCGCAAAGGAGTCGAGAAGCTACAGGAACAAGCGGACCGTCTGCCTTGGATCCTGTTGTTAGCAGTGGCTGTATGAGCTGCTCACCGACCACCGGCTGGCAGCTTCAGTCGCTCGTAATAAGCTACGGCGTTTGCGCATCGCTGGCCAACAAGCGCCAAACGTTTCGCGCCGACTGTTGCGTGCATCATTCTGTCAGTTGTGATGAGTGTGCTTGCGAGAATTCCGTCGGTTCGTCCAGCTGATTGGTCAAAAGCTATTTTGTGTGGACCACGCTAATTTTGGTGTGGTTCACTTTATAGATTTCCGGAGGGGACGCCACTTTGAAAATGGCGCGCGAAAAGGATGCGGATGCCGACACGCTGCTCTCGTACGGCTCGCCGCGCCGATCGTTCTCCGCGAACGTCAGCCGCAATAGCAACTTCACAGGAGCAGAAGGCGATAGAGATGCACTCGCTGCAGCGCCAGGTGATGCGCAGGCGCTGCTGGCGTTCTATAGGCAGCGCTGCGAGCAGTTCCAGCAGGAGCGCCAGACCATGCTCGACCACGTTGCGCGCATCGAGGTGCGTACGTGCATTACTGATTGCCTCTGAAGTAGATGCTGCTGATATGCATGCATTCTTTTCCAACGGCTGATTGGACTGGCTGGTGCGTTTGCAGGTGTCGAAGGAAGAGTTCCACCGGCTCAAGTGGGAGCTGCGCATGAAGAGCGAAGAGGTGCGTGCGTGTCCATCTATTGCGGTTTAGCGATCGCCTAATGCAACACCGAGGTCCTACTGATACTCACTGACTCAATCTGTATGCACTACTGCTGCCGACAGATCTCGGAGCTGGAGGAGTCACTGAAGAAAACGAACGCGACGCTCTTCGGTGTCAAGAGCGAGCTCGTGGACCTGCAAGCAGCGAACAAGAAGCTGCGCATCCAGGAAGAGAAGGACCGCCAGAAGATCCAGCACTTGCTCGCTCTTACGCAGCCGATCACTGAAGAGGTGCTGTGCTGCTGCTGTGTATTATGGTAGTCCGCCTGGCAACTCTGCTTCTACTCATTGTATGTTGTGTACAATGTGCCTGTTCATAGGTGACGTTCTTCCGCGACTGTCGGCCTGGGACCAGCGCTTCATACCCGATCGCCCACACACAAAGAACGCCACAAACGTACTCGTACCCCTCTACCATGCACATCTCGTCCGAGATCCGCCGCTCTCGCAACCCAAGAAGGCAAAGCCAACCGTCCAGTACGCGTCCCACCTCAACTACAACCAGCAGAGCGTCGGTTCGAGTCTCAGCTTCGTCCGCCGCAGCAGCGCAGAGCAACAAGGTGCTGCGCACCGTGTACCTGCCGAATGAACACGCCGCGATGCTCACGAAGACGGTCGAGAGCCTCCAGGAGCAGCTCGTGGCCCACCAGCAGCTCGCTGAGGAGCGCATTCAGGTGCGTTAATGTATAGAAATGTACTGTTGTTCGCATTACGTTACAGTTCACGGGATTTTGTCTGTAGACGCTGCTGGACGAGTTCGCGACCGAGAAGGCGAAGCTGATGCAGCAAAAGAACCAACTGGAGGACAAGACCCAGGTCATCGAGCGGCAACTGGAGAAAACGCAGCGGCTGCTGCACCAGACCACGAAAGACTACCTGGTGTTGCGCCACCAATCGCAGGAGGGTGAGCGCTTGGCGCACGAGGAACTCCACCAGATGCAGCAGAAGTGTGAGACACTCTCTCACGAGCGCAAGCACGTAGTTCAACAGGCGGTCGCTGAGACCCAAGCCTTAAAGAAATCGGTCCAGGAAGAAGGCAACGTGTGCGCCGAGGAGTTCCGCAGCCAGGCGCTCTCACGGGAACGCGACCTCCACATCCTGAAAGAACAGTACGCCGCCGTGCAAGAGGCCTGCACGCGACGCATCCAGGACCTCCAGGCGCGCCTTACGAAGCTGCGCAGTCGCTACCGCAGCCTCGACAAGCGCCGCGCCATGGAGATGGAGGGCTTCACGCGCGACATCGTGGCGCTCAAGCGTCATCTGCAGAAGCTCGAGGTGATGCACTACGGCCGGCGGTTGACTGGCCAGGAGCGTCAGAGCATGCGACTCGGTGAGTGTGAAAAATTGGTTCTTGAAATGGCTTTCTATTGCCTGAGCCCTGGAGTTTTGACTGACTTTGCGTATACTGACTGATTATGTAGACGAGCACTACACTCTGGACTCGAATGAACTGAGTGAAGAGGTCGCGGCGCTACAGCACCGCGTGATGGAGCTCGCGGCGGACTTGGCGAGCACCTAGCATAGCAGAGTACGTCCATCTTAACTTAATACCGGATAATTTGGCTTATAAAGAGGGATATTACGCGACGGGACGCGACAGTTTACTGGCTGCTCTTCAAGATCCCACAGACAAGTGACCACCACAGTCGCTCAGTCATTCATTCTCCAACTCAACGGCGGCCACCATGCGGACCACGAGCCACGAGCGCTCGTCGCTGCTTAATCATCACCAGCAACAACAGTCGCCTGGCATCATGAAGCCCACGAAGGCGAGCCTGCGGCAGGACATCTGGACGGTCCTGCGCTTCCGCTCGTCCATCCCGCACAGCTCGGGTCTGCAGTTCGCCTCCTATGTGCTCGAGCTCGGCGTGCTCGTGCTCATCCTGCTCAACGTCATCCTCGCGATCTCCGAGTCGTCCACTGCCGTGGACCCGAATGAACCAGGTGCGTTCATCGTATGCAGTGGAATAAAATCATGAATGTGTGACTGTGCCGTTCTTGCTAACTGTGAGACGCGTTTAGTGCCGCGGTCCAACTGGTACGGCATCTTCCTCTTCACGTCAACGATCATCTTCTCCATCGAGTACGTTCTGCGACTCTGGTCGTGCGTCGAGGACGAGCGCTACCACGGCGCCATCCTGGGAAGGTACGAAAGTACAGCTTTGCAATATGCTATGTCTAGAGAGAGGCTGTGCTCCTAATATTCACATGACTGCCTGCACAGACTCAAGTGGATGGCTCAGCCGCTCTCGGTGCTCGATCTCATGGCACTCATCCCGTTCTACCTCGAGATCTGCTTCGAGTTCATGTACGTCCTCATGCTAATGTGCAGTATGACAATGGGTCTGTATTGACAACACTCAACTGTCAAATGTCACGACCAGGCTGATCCCTTCGTACACGGGCGCGCTGATCCTTCGGAGCCTGCGACTGCTGCGTATCATCTCGTTCTTGCGTCTTGAGCGGTCGTACAACGCGATGCGCAAGCTGCGCGCGATCTTTGCGAACAAGAAGGAGGAGCTGCTCGTGGTCTCGTACCTCTCGGCGGTCGTGGTGCTCACGTCCTCCACGGCCATCTTCTTTTTGGAGAACAGCGCGCAGCCTGACGTCTTCTCCAGCATCGGTGTGTGTGCGTGGTGGTCGATTGAAACGATCACGTCGCTCGGCTACGGCGACATCGTGCCTAAGACGAGCGCTGGACGCGTCTTTGGCTCCATCTTGGCGGTCTGGGGGATCATCCTGTTCGCGATCCCAGGCGCTGTGCTCAGCAGCGGTTTCATCGAAGTGATGATCGAGAAGCAGCGCAAAGAGGAGGAAAGCGAGTACAGCAAGGCGGTGGAAGCGGAGCGCCAGCCCAGCGCCAAATCTTCATCAGAAAAGCATTTCTTCCCAGAGGATTACGATAACGACGGTGCTCTGCGTATCGCGTTGCCAGTGTCACCTCCACCGTCGCCGTCTTCAAACTCCCAGTCATTTCAAAAGATGTCCCCACGAGTCGCAACAGCGCTCGAGCTCGAGCACTTCCATCGAAAAATGGACGCCATGGCAAGGACACAGGTGAGTGTCCACATGCTGTTGGTTTTGCTTGTCTGTCTGTCAAAGCACTGATTCTAGCGTCACTTTCTATCTTGCGCCTCTGTAGCAAGAGCTGCAGGAGCAGCTGAAGGCGCAGCAGGCGCAGCTCAACGGTATTGCGTCGCTACTGGAAAAGCTCGTGTCGGCGGCAGCAGCAGCAGAGAAGCGCCCGCAGGCCGCGTAGCTTCTCGCTCCATGTTCAAGCAGATCAAGCTGATCGACGACGCTGGCGGTGTCACAAGAAAACCTGAGAACATCTCCTGGATCCCCATCAGTACCTGTTAAAGTAAACAGTCAGTCACTTTAGCTCTTCTTCCTGCTTCAACATTCACTTTTCCGAGACTTGTCAGCAAAGAGATCCCTTTCATAGTCGATCGGACCTTTCCAATCGTTTTTCGCGGGGAGACGTGCTCGCCTTTTGCTTCGAGTGATTGCATCATTCGCCAGAAGCCCAAGCACCAGTCGAGTCGCACTCCCCACCTCACATGCTGCTCGCGCGTTTCTCGCCAGCCGCCGCCGCCCGCCCCGCCTCCGCCCGCCTCTGCTCGCGCCCTTTGACCACTATGATCGCCGGCCTCACGGGCAAAAGGGAGAAGGCCGAGGGCGGCGCTGTGGACGCCGCCGAGCCGCGCGCGCCGCACGAGCTCGTGCTCGGTGCGTGAACTGATGGATGCGGCTTATAAGCGCATCTCCACTGTGTTTCAACTCATGAATGCGCTGTTGCATGTGTACTGTATGTGTAGACCGCTTCTGCCTGCGCCAGTTCGATGACCCGAAGTACCTCGGCACGCAGATCCACTTCGACAAGGCCGAGTTCGAGCGCAAGGTGAATGAGATCTACCTCGCGAGAAATAAGGAGCTTGTCGATGGGTGCGTTCGCTTTGTATCGCTTTGAGCCCTGCCATGCATATCTGTATGATGATCTTGCTCACGCTAACGTCCACCTCATATGTATTGTCTGTAGCTACGCGCCATTCTGTAAGCACCTATTCATCGAGAACTTCACGGACACGCGCGTGAACGTGGTCAAGATCACGCAGTCGAACTCTCGTCTGCTGCAATCTGACTACGAGGCGCGCGCCGAGAACGAGCTGCCGGTGCTCGTGCGTTGGTTCCCGTCGCACAGCGTGACGCCCATGGTGGCCAAGTACCTCGACATCATCCTGTACAGCCGCGAGCAGATCCGCAAGGAGAACGACGCGACGGGCCAGCCGAACAACGACGACCAGCTGGACGCGCCCTGGGGCATCATCTCGGTCAAGGCGCAAGACGTGGACCACGAGCTACCGATGAACCCAATCACGGTCATGCGCAACGCGCTCGGCAAGGAGGAGGGCGGTTCGGGCGTGCCGCTTGACCGCAACGCGTACCTCGAGTCGGTTGAGTACTGGAAGAACCACGCGCTCGTCAAGTAAGAGAAACAAGGGTCTGTCTATCAAATGGATTGGTTGTCTCTGTGTGGGACGAACTGCGCAGTACAACCACCAACAAGAGCGAGTCTCGTTTGCTTCAGTAATGCAAAGCACGGCCCATTGCGTCTGCCGTGTATAGATGAGAAATGCATTTAGGGGGTTGGTTGATATATAGCTCTTCTCTCTCTCGCATGTGTGTTCTCTCACTTCAGATCCCATGAACCTTATTAGCACGGGTTGGTCTTGATAAACTCCTCCCAGGCCGTGTTGACGGCCGCGAAGACGCGCTCGGCGATGAGCAGCTGCTCGGCGTTGCGGCCGCCGCTCTTGTCCGGGTGCACGACGATCATGGCCTTGCGATAGTGCTTCTTCACGTCGGTCGGCTGGATGAGCTTGCCCATGTTCACCTCGGCCCACTTGGAGCCGTCCCACATGACCTGGTGCATTGTCGAGAGTAGCGTGCGGATGTTCTTCGTGCGGCCGTTGTCCTCAGCCCAGGCCTTGAGTTTGGGGCCGAGCATGAGCGCCGCACTCTCCTTCATGGCCGTCATGTTGCGGCTCGTCTCCTCGCGCTGACGAAGCTCCTCGCGGGCCTTCTCCACATCCATCTGCACTTGGCGCTCACGCTCCTCCATGGCGCGGCGTACGTCCGCGGACTTGGTCGTCTTGTCCACCAGGTTCGGATTGTACACATTCGAGCCGTCGGATGTGGACGTGGCGTACTTCTTCATCTCAGCCATGGTCACGGGTCCGACGGTCTGGCCGTTGTCGTCCTCGAACTTGGGCTGCTCTGTGGACACGGAGGTCGCCGCTGCTCTACTGTTACCAGATGAAGACGAGTTCACTTGGGCCAGCGGGTCCATGGAGCTCAGGAAGCTGGACGTGCTCGACTTTTTCTGGGGCGTCGTGGGCGCATCATGCCAGCCGCTGTCCGACATGAGGTTTACTGGCGGCTTCGGCGCGTTCTGAGACGACGCCGATCCGCCACCAGACAAAAAGTCCTCGAAGCTCTCGGGTGGGGCCGTCTGCTCCGCCTTTGTAGCCCCTGAGCCTGTTCGCGACGAACTCCCAGAGCCAGAGCCACTGCTGCCTTTTGAAGATGACGGTGGCGCAGCCCCGTCCGAGTATTTCGATGGTCGGTCTCCTTTCTCAAACGCTGGTGACGACGACGCGCGATGGAACGGCGCGTCACTGCCCCCGCTATGTTGACGGGAGAGCGGCTGCACCGACGACTTTGCAGTATTGTTAACGCTGGAATCCAGGGACCCGGGGCCGTGGCGGGACGACGATACCTTGCCGCCATCGTTCGCCCACTTGAGCACGGGCTTGCGCTTGAAGATGAGGCCGAGCTTGGCCGGTCGCTCAAGACGCAGCAGCTTGCAGATGACGCGGCCGTTGACCAGCGGGACCTTCTGTGTTGGGTTCGTGACGTCCAGCCAGAAGAATGTGTTGCCACCGCCCTTGGTCGCGCTGTTGATGCGGAAGCGGAAGTGGAACGCGGCCGCCTGCTGCGCCAGCGGGAAGTGTTTGAGCACGTCCGCGAGTGTCACGTCCGCCGCCGACACAGGCATCTTGAACGCGTTCGGGTGCGACCGGTCCTCGCCGTCCTCGCCCTGGATGTAGTAGAACGCCCACACGCCCGCCGTCGAGTCCATCGCTGCTGTTGAGTGACAAGAAGAGAGAGAGAGGAAGGAAGGAGGTGGTGGTGGTGCCGCTGATAGCAATAGAAGGAAGGGTGCATGCGAATGAAAAGAGCCCCCCACAAAGAGTCGGGCGCGTTTTGCGAATGTAACCGAGAAGTGGACCACTTCAAACTATATGGTTATGTTACAGTTACATTTCGGGGATGGCCAGTGGTGTACCTCTCTCTCGGTGTAACCCTCGACAAACATATTCCGCTCGCCCAATCGAAGCTGACAAAAGAGGATCAATTTGCCTTAAAAGTTATTTGCTCAAGACAAAGAGGAAAACGTATAAAATACGGCAGCGATAAATGACAGATTATAATCCGTAATTTACATGTTCTGAGCAAAAGTAGGAAGCTATGAAGCAAGCGTTCAAATTGTGTTGAGATGCCAGCCCACTTCAGGCGGTGGTGTCTCTGCACCAGTTCGATGCATGTGATGTACAATCATATTAAATACTACTGTACACCTCATGCATCAAACCGGTGCAGTGACAAAAGACTGCGTGTGACGCTGGAAACTTTACGATTCGTCGGCTGGAGCCAAGGCACTTTGCTCTATCCGTCCAGCACTGCGATTTTTCGAGAACCAATGATCTTTAATAGGGCAGCTGTAACGTATAGCATGTATCAGGTTACACTCATTTGGTTTAGAGGTGATGTTACAGCACTATCTACCGAGAATATATTCTTGCAGCGTCATGGATTGCAAATACGTTTTGTATCTCGAGGCTACCTAAACGCTCGGTCTGATATAATACTTTTTTGTCAACCGACTTCACCGGAACTGGGTGGCTGAGCTTGCCAGGCAGCCTCGCTCGCTCGAGATGATGGCAACCTGATGTACGCAGCATGCAAGCACTTATTATTGTGTGTCCTCGCACGAGCCGAAACGTATCTTCTTACTGCTGCTAAATCAGCACCGAGTCCTTCTCCCATCATGATAAGTTATCGATATATTCTGTCATTTATCACATCCAATTTTTCGTGGTGATTTCCCATTGCTATGGGTACCCTTTTATGAAAGATAAGGGTCAGATTGATCCTCCTTTCCAATTATGAAGTGATAAATCTCGGTTCACTGGAAATTATGCAGCCATTCCAAATAGAAGCTCTTTGATTTTAGACATATACTACCGCGAGTCACAAAATTTCTCTCTCCTCATACAATCTCCCTTGCTGTGCCAAAGCATTTGACCGACAAATGGAAGCATAATCGCTCCCCTAATCACGCAATCAGCCGACACTGTGATTTTTTCCAAGCCAGTTTCCAGTTTCCTCCTCGCTTCCCGCCATCACTCGCGCTTATCCTTAACTATCGGCCCGCCCGCATCAACGACAGAGCAGGCAGAACTGGCGGTCATCAGAGACGGTCAGTTGCCAATAGAAGAGCTCTTCAGATAAGCCGAACAGAACAGCAGCGAAGCAGCATGCGGACTCTGACGGCGCTCGGCGTCGCGGCCCTGCTACAGATGCCCCAGGCGGTGCTGGCGCAGAGCTCCAGTAGTGACAGCAGCTCCAGTGGCTCCACGGTCATCTACGTGGTCATCGGCGTGGCGGCGCTGCTCGTGCTGCTAGCGGGCATCTTCTTCTGGAAGCGCCACCAGAAGAAGAACAATAAACCGCACGAGATCGAGATCGAGAGCGGGGGGCGTCGAGATACCAGACAGCTCAACGTACAGGCCATCGGTAACAACAACAATGCCCGAAACAACGCCAACTACGACATCCACAACTCGCCCGCGGTGAACAACAACAACAAGCCGCGCGTCCCGCGACCGCAGTCCGTGAACCGACTGCCGCCTTCAGCCCAGAACCAAGCGAGGACGCGTCCAGGCGCGTCGACGAACCAGACGGAGCCGAATACGTCCCTCGGCTCGGGCCCGTCCGCAGGTACGAGCAGCTACACGCCGTCACAGGGTAGCAGTACAGGCAGCAGCGCACGTGACGCGAACGACTCGACGCGCTCGAAGGAGGTGCTGGCGCTTGTGCTCGCCGACCTGCAAAATGACCAGGCGGTGGGGCGCCGAAAGATCGCGTACTCGGCGCTGTACTTCACGCGCGTGCTGTCCAAGGGCGCGTTCGGTGAGGTGTGGCTGGCGCAGCTCGAGAACAGACAGGTGGCGGTGAAGCGCATTCTGAACGAGAAACGCAACGACGAGAAGGAGATCGTGTGCTTCGGCGCCGAGATCAAGCTCATGGCCGCGTTCTCGCACCCAAAGATCGTCGAGTTCGTGGGCGTGTCCTGGAGCAGCTCGAACGACATCTGCGCAGTGACCGAGTACATGGCCAAGGGCGACTTGTTCCAGTTCCTCAAGCGACGGAACGGCCAGATCAACTGGTCGGACCACAAGATCTACCTGGCCGAGGACGTCGCCGAGGCGCTCGTGTACCTGCACTCGCTCACGCCGAAGGTGATCCACCGCGACCTCAAGTCTAAGAACATTTTGTTGGACGACGAGTTCCGCGCCAAGTTGAGTGACTTCGGCATCAGCCGCGAGCGCTCCCTGGAGGAAACAATGACCGCGGGCGTCGGCACGATCTACTGGACCGCGCCCGAGGTGCTCATGGGTCGCAAGTACACGGAGAAGGCGGACATCTACTCGTTCGGCATCGTGCTTTCGGAGCTCGATACGCACGAGGTGCCGTACCACGACGTCCGCGACGATGGCCGCAAACTGCAGGCCATGAAAATCGTTAAGAAGGTGATCAGCGAGAGCCTGCGACCGACGTTCACGGCCACAATCCCGCCCATCGTGATGGATCTTGCGCGCCGGTGCCTCGACTCGGAGCCGAACGTGCGGCCGGACGCCATGGAGCTGCTCCGGATCATCCAGAACATCCAGCATCAGTTGTAAATAAGCGCTTTGTTACGAGAGCAAGACGAAGAGAGGGACAAGTGAAGAAACGGAGGGAGGTAGTAGATGGAAGGCAGTTTGCTCGCCATTACAACACGAGCCAGCAGCAGGTACCTTCGGATCTCCGCTGACTTCTTTCTGTATCTGTCTGTCAATATTTTTTGTCTTTGCCCATCTTTTCTCCCATTGCCGGCAGGTATGAAGAAACACAATGGCTGTTATTGATTTTTGAGAATGAACGCAACTTAGACTTTCGTAGCAGCAGCACTGTTCAGGATACACTCAAATGCTTCGTTCACACGTCGCTGTCTTGTTCATCGTTCGCGTCTTCAGTGTCCACCGCCTCATTGACCTTCATGTCAGTTTCAGTCGAGGCGCATTTCTTGTACGAGACTGCGAAACGGAGTGCACTCTCCTCAGCGGGAGCTGAGGTCAAAAAGCCGATAGCCGACGCGTTTCCGTGCGCGACGAGCGCCGTATTGATGCGCAGAGTCGCCGATGAAGTGTCGCTGCAGGAGCTCCAGATCATCTCGGCCGGCGCGTCGACGCTAAAGCGCGTTTCGCCTGGGGTCTCGAAGCGCTGCTTGAGCTTTTGGCCGCGGCCTTGAGCTGCAAAGAAAAACTCGGAGGTCACCTGTGCGTAGTTCGAGGCATCTTCAGATGACGACGGAAGGGACACGAACCCCTGAAGCGCGTCCTTGGAGATGCCCACGGCATAGCCCTACGTTTAAACTACCAGTCAGCTAACAACCAGAGAGGACCAAGACGAAATTGCTGGTACTAACCTTGGGCACGTCCACTGGGATGACACCGTTGCAGGCGACGCGTGTGTGCATTGCATTCTCGCCGCTTTCGGCCGAGAAGCTCTTGGGGAACGCTACATGGAGCCACTTGCCGTCCGCGGAGAGCACCACTGACACGTCGCCTGGAGACGCGCAGCCTTTTCCTGAGAACGTCGACGCACCGATTACGATACGTTCGGCAGGGTCGTCCACAAGAGCCGAGTGTCCGCTTGTGGCTAGCGCCATCGTCACCATCATCATCGCTGAGATGACTGACTTCATGGCCTGAGCGGGTGCGTGAGTCGGTTGAATACTTGGCTTGCTGGCAACAAGGCGGAAGTGGAAGTGACTTGCTAGGCAGGTCGCCCGCCACCTCAGGCATCAGGTGCGAGGAGGGCTGCGAGCAGAGCAACCCCTTGCCAAGTCAGTTCGGCCATTGCCTTCTCGGAAGTAGTGAAGAAGTGACCACACAGTCCCAAAAGTAAAACGACGTTTCGCGCTACTTCCAACAGGAGCCGTTATGCGAATCAAATCAAAATTGGTCTCGTATTGGAAAACGTTACTACGAGCGGGGCCGAAAGGACGGATGCAAAATCCTTTCGCAAAACAAAACTCGACACGAAGCAAAAGCGACTGACGACACGCACGCTTACAACGCCTTTGCTGTCTTCACGCTACAGATAGACTTTGCAGTCGGTGCTGGCGCTGGCGTTGCGTCCGAGGCGACGGGACTCTCCGTCTCTGGTGCTGGTACGGGGCTCACAGCTGGTGTAATACCGGTGCTAGGAGCTGGTACCGAAGCGGTAGCCGTAGGGACTGGGGTCGTCTTCGGAGTCGGAGCTGGGGTCTTTTTAGGAGTTGGAGCTGGACTCGGCACTGTGCTGGAGTTGTTCCCACTGGACGAGGTGCCGAGCGAGTAGACGAGCGTGCCGTAGCCCAGCTGGTCGAAGCCTCCACTGTTGGGACCATAGTTGCCACCGCCACCCTCAGGGCGCACGCGCTTCGCCCACGTCGTAATGTACGGCGCGCTCAGTCCTTTCTTGACAACGTAGTGGTTATAGAACAACTCCCACATGGGGCGCACGGTGCCGCGGCCATTGGGCGCGATCACGGTCTGTGTCACGTCGCTGTTGGTGTACGTCGTGTAGTTGACGTCCAACCCGAGGTTGTACTTGGCGACGTACTCGACGCCAGCCAGCACGCGGTTATTGTCATAGGCGAAGAGGTCACACTGCTGGTTGAGTGCCATCTGGCAGAGCGAGCCCATGAGTGCAAGCACTAACGTGGCGTGGCCCTGGTCGCGGCCACTCTCCTGGACCTGGCCGAGCCCGTCCGGGTAGATCTTCCAGACCGCCTTCTCGATTGCGCCGTTGCCCGCACCGTGCATGAAATACTCGACGGCTTCGTCGTATACGTCGGCGCGGTCTGCGAGGATGCCGATGGAGAGCATGGACGCCATGTTGGCCAAGTCCCAGTTAGCCCAGTAGTGGTCGATCTTGGCACCATTGTGGCGCACGAGGAAGTCGTGGTTCATTGGGTAGAAGACATCGAGCATCATCGTGACGAACTTCTGGAAGTCTGCTTTGCTCCAGTTCTCATAGGCGCGCAGGAGCTCGGCCGCGTTTGCGATCTGGTAGCCGTAGATGCCCGAGGCCAGGAATTTGTCGGACGTGCCGCCGATGGCCGTCAAGTTGCTCGCCCAGGCGTTCAGGATCGTGACCGCGTGGTCGGCGTATACGTCGTCGCCCGTGATGTGCCATCGGAGCGCGAGGGCATAGGCTGCTGCCGCGTCGTTGTAGAGAGAGCCGTAGTTCTCCTTGTTGGTGCCGTCGTAGCCACGATACAGAGTCGTCTTGGCGCTGGGTTTCCACTTGAGCGACGAGCGCGTGTTGTTCGTGAGCATCTCGAAGCCGCTCTTCCACGGCTCGAGGCCGGCACTCACTTGCTGCTTCATGAACGCCAGGTCGCTTGCAGAGTGCAGCATGCCCGGGTGCGCGAACGCACCGCTACCTGAGCTGCTGCTGTTGCCCATGGCGCAGGACGCACGCACAGAAAGTGGGCTCGTGAGCGCGAGGACCGTGCCCACGACGACCAGGAGCCAGGGGCGCGTACCGTTCCTTGTTTGCATGGCGTGCTGTGGTACTGGCTGCTAAATGGCAAATGGCACAGGACACGAGGCGCCACCACTTTGCTCGAAGCTCGAGGCTCATAGTGCGACGGGCGGATGTGTACTGTGCTCCATGGCCACATGGTTGCGCGCGAGCACACGACTCGCAACTGGGATACTTGAGGAGACAGCTGCGCACGCGGACGGACGGGTGGACATAACGATTGTGAACCACGATTACTGTACAGGCACGTCAACTAACTGACTGTCATATGACCCAAGCGCCCGCGCTGCCTACAGCTGCCTGTGTGATCGAGAACCACATGGCTGAGAGCGGTTGGGCGCTGAGCGACTTGATTGTCGACACCACGAGCTGCAAAAGCAAAATGAGTTCAGCACACGTACCTACAATAGTATCAGCACGATTCTTGCTGAGCAAGCGTAGCCATGTCTGCATGTCCTAAATAGGGCTTTTGTACTGCGATCCATTAACGACTTTCCATTTCATTTGTGCAGTTCCGCATTCTGCAGCTCACGATATGCGCAGCAGACGCTTGCGCGAGAGGAAGGCGTCGAGCTCACGTGGGCGCAGCAGCGAAAGCGCGTCCTGCACGACGAATTCATCGTGTGTTGCACCGTCCTGTGCGCACTCGAGCTCCCCGGGCGCGTGCTCAACGTCCACGAGCACGAGTTTCCCCCAGCGCGATTCGCTGTGGATGCGCAGCTTCCGGTCGTCAAAGCTCAGTGGTAGTGGCGGCGACGACAGGCTGTTTCTGCGCTTGGTGGCCAATGCTGCCGACGATGATGACCGAATCCCCGATGCTATGCGTCGTAAGTGGACGGACGAGCTCCGTGGAGCGACGGATGCGGCGGACTCCAGCAGCTGCGGCGTGGTTGTCGCGCGGTGGAGTGGCGATTGCTTGCTAGACTCCGGCGAATTATCGACAGGCTCTTTGCGCTCAAGCTGTGACAACTTTTCCTGGCGATACTCTTTCTCTGGAGACCAGAGGCCCATGCTTTGCGCGTCGTGAGGCAAGTAGCGCAGTATGGAGGTCCAACCGACCGTGACACCCAACTCCCGCGCTGACAGGAAGACCGCGTCGCCGGCGAACGCGACGAGTCCGCTCGGCCCCGATGCATACAACTGCTGCAGCAATGTGGCGAACGAGCACTTGGTTGTCGCGACTCCGTCCTGCACGAGCGTCGGGTCTGACGGGTTGATCCCGAGCGCTTCGATTGCCACGAAGATGTCCCAGCCCACAAAGATATATCGACTCTGCAGCAACCGGAGGAGGCGGTTGTGCGTGAGGGTCCTGTACTTCGTGCAGAGTAGGAAGGTGGCGAGAAACTGAGCCACTAGAAGCACCACCGCGCAGGTAAGGCCCAGATCGCCGACGATCTCGCTGCGCCAGAAGTTGGCGATGTCCGCGAAGCCACCAAAGACTGCAGTGGTGCTTGGCATCTGTCGAGTCATGAACGATGTCGTGCCACGCACTTGCAGCATCCCGTATAAGAAGCCCGAGATGAGGATCGCGTATGCTTTATAGCTGATAAAGAGCGCCGTTGCGTCAATGTACCAGTTGATCGCTTCGTACGGCATCCTAGTAGCTCGATGAAGACTCCTAAGGGACAGCACGAGGATCTTGAGACTGTATCTGGCGACTGTATGGACAAAGCACGCGATCCACGTCAGCCTGGTGAGTGCAGTGCACACGAAGAGGAAGTTCTCAACGCTCCGCTGCTTCTTGAGCATCCAAGCGCCCATCTCCAGCACGACGTACGTCGTGCGTACGCGCAGCACAGCGTCGGCGATGCTTAGAGCGATGTACAGCCAATGGTTCATCCACAAGTCAGACGCATAGTATCGCTCGCCTTCCGCGGAGACCACGTCCGTCAATTTTGTTGGAGGGAAGACACGCGTGCTGAGCGCTATGAACGGAAGCGGAAGCTGCACATGGGCGCTGCTGGGTACGTATTTGACAAAGCTGTCATGCATCAGGGCCACGAAGATGCCACGCGCGATCATAACGAGCGACACGACGCCGAAGATCCACGACACTGCCGACGCGACCCAGCTGGTCTCTCGTATTGCGCAGACCACGCTCGCTGACGGCGTCGTGGCCTCGACCGTGAACAGCCCATACTGCCACTGAGTGTCGTGGATCACGGGCTCTGCTCGGCACTGACTGCTCTGCAGCTCAATGTGGTAGCTCCCACCAGCCCAATACGACTGGAACACCATCAAGTCTGTTATGTACTCGAACGAATTGTTCGCACGACCCTGACATTTTAGGAATGGTTGACCGGGC
This sequence comes from Globisporangium cederbergense, assembly GCA_023334245.1. Taxonomy (NCBI): domain Eukaryota; phylum Oomycota; class Peronosporomycetes; order Pythiales; family Pythiaceae; genus Globisporangium; species Globisporangium cederbergense. The sequence goes on from JAASGO010000441.1 coordinate 17,202, forward strand.
GCTCCGAAGTCCTGCTGAACGCCCACCTGAAGCTGTCGGTTTGCGAGAAGAGCGTCGAAGTTGTCGAAGATGTGCTGATAGCATGCTGTGGTGTTACCCCGAAACTTGGTAGCGATACATTGCTGCTCAAGCCACTCACTCTCAAAGTTGATCACGTCGCAGTGCGGTGCCGAGATGCTGTACAGGAAGAGCTGTTCTCGCCGCGCGCCTTTGCCGAACATGTCGTCAAACTGGATCGCCAGTACGCTCGCGCTCATCGAGTTGACACGCAGACAAGTGCTTCGGTCTTCACCGAGATTCGAAGGGCTCCGCTCGGGGGCTGTGATGAATCGGTAAGATGAACTGACGTCGTTGAGCTTCGGCAGTGTGGACACGTCCACACCATTGGCGCGAACGGAGTCATAGTTGACGTTGCCCTGATCGAAGCGCGAGTGGATGGAGTTGTAGCGCCCGGCAAACGCCACGAGGAGCGGATTCTCCTGGAGCCCAGTCATCAGCGTCAGGACTGTGCACGCGACATCAACAACCAAGAGGACATACCTTCGCGTCGACACCATGGTGTTTCTGTTGGAAAAATGCTTTGCTGATTGGGGGCCTGGGTTTTCAGCGTTTGACCGACGCCGAGTGACGTCGCTTGTGTGATGTACTATGTTTAGCGATTGTCAAAGCCGAAGCGAACATAACACACTGATTACATCTGTGAGCCGTGCGCCGTCGCGCTCGGAAGAAAAAGAGTACTTGTGCGTATTTAGGTGCGTCACACCCTCACTCCCGTGGAGCATGGAGTACTAGCCCTATCGGATACATTCATGTGCATGTGCAGGCAACAGAGCACTTTATTGTGTCAAGAGATGTGCAGCAGGCGGCCATGATCAAGGAACTTTTTCATCTCGCCCGGAGTCAAGAGTGTGAGCGCGTCCTGGACGACGAATTCCATAATCGAGCCGTCCTGCGAGCGCACCAACTGTCCGGGCGCGTGCTGAAAGTCCACTAGCACGATGCGTCCCCACCTCCACTCGGCGTGTACACTCAGCGGTCGATCAGCAAACGCGCAGACCGGTTCAGGGTTGCTGTTGAAGCTCGAGGTCTCACTCAAGGTCACAGTGGAGCGGCGCTTTAGAGAGCTCGCGTTCTGGAAATTGAGCGACGCGATTCGGTGGACATTGTCAAGTATTGCAGCCGATGGAGTGAGCTGGAAGCACTCTACCGCCATTTGCGGAGTCAGAGTCGGACTGCGCTTGTTCTCGAAGTCGCTCTCAAGCGACGGTGCTATCGACGCTCGTTTCGTGTGTCTGAACTTGCAAAGACCCATGCTTCTCGCATCTTCAGGTGGGTACCGGAGCACTCCAGGCTCAGATGGGAAGGGATCTCCGCTTTTAAATGCACCTTTGGAGTAGAACGTGAAGATGCAGTCGCCGGCGAACTCCACGAACCCACTCGGCCCCGACGCGTACAACTGCTGAACAAGCGACGCGAACGAGCAGTTGGTCACTGCTACATCACCGCGAATGAGATCTGCCTGGTACGGTTCGATCCCTAGTGTCTCGAGCGCGACGAAAACGTCCCATCCGACAAAGACATAGCGGCTCTGCAACAAGCGCAGCATGCGGTTCTGTGTGATGGTGCGATACTTTGTGAGAAGCAGGAGGGCAGTTAGGATGTGCCCAGCGACGAGCACGATAGAGCAGGTGACGATCAAGTCGCAGATGATCTCGTTGCGCCAGAAGTTGGCCATGTTCGGGAAACCGCCGAAGACTGGAGTTTTGCTGGGGGTTTGGCGCACCATGAGCGTTGTTGTGCCTCGTTCGTTCAGCAAGCTGTACAGGTACGCGCAGATGAGGATAGAGTACACCTTGTAGCTCATGAAGAGTGCGCACGCGTCCATGTACCAGCTCACGTGATCGAGAAACGACGCCCTGATGGCGACGCATCGGGTCTTTTTCAGCATCCGGAGGCTCATCTTGACTGCGTAGCGAAGAAGCGTGTGCACAAAGCAAGTGATCCAGGTGAGCCGCGTGATCGCTGTGCAGATGAAGAGGAAAATTTCAAAGTTCTGACACTTGCTGAGCATCCAGGTTCCCGTGCCAAGCACGATGTACATGACGCGGATGTTGAGCAGCGCTTCAGCGATGCTCAGCGAAATGTACAGCCAGTGGTTCATCCACAGGTCTGACGCAAAAAATCTCGTGCCACGGCAGATCACGACGTCCGTCTTTCTTCGCGGAGGGAAAGCGTATATGGCGAGTCCAACGAGCGGCAGTTTGATCACGGAGAACAACTTGTGTCGTGCGAGACTGGGAATGTAGCGCACGAGGTTGTCCAATGACAGCGCCACGAAAATCCCGCGAAGAATCATGGCAAGAGACACGAAGCCGTAGAGATTCACGACGGCATACATGATCCAGGTCTTCTGTTGTACTGCAAAGACCACGCTCGCGGACTGATCCACAGCTTCGGTTGCGAATAGCGCCCACTGCCAGTGGTCGTCTCGCAGCACCGGCATGGCTTGGCATTTGCTCGTCTGCACTTCAATGTGGTAGCTGCTCCCAGACCAGTACGAGGTATGGACGACAAGGTCCGTGAGGTACTGGAACGGCTGGACTGCTCTTCCCAGGCACTTGAGAAAGGGTCGTCCGATGGTCCCAAAGTCGTTCTGAATCCCAGCTTGGATATGCCGGTCGAGTAAGAGTGCGTCAAAGTTGTCGAAGATGTATCTGTAGCAACCAGTGGCGTTACCTGCAAACGTGTTCTCGATGCAGTTGCTGAGCCACACCGGTCGCAGGTTGATCACCTGACAGCTCGGCGCTGAGATGCTGTGTAGGAAAATCTGCTCGCGCCGCGCACCTTTGCCGAAGAAATCATCGTATTGGATGGTCAGAATGCTCGAGTTGATCGAGTTGACGCGCATGCACGTGCTCCGGTCCTCGCGCAAGTTGGCTGGGGTTCGTGTCGGTGCTGAGACGAAGCGATACGTCGCGCCGACGTCTGCAAGGTCCACGAGTTTTGCCTTGTCGATCAGGTCGGCGCGGATGATGTTGTAGTTGATGTTACCCTGTTCAAAGCGCGCGCGGATGAAGTTGTATCGGCTAGAGAGAGACGCGAGGGCCGGGTTCTCCTGGAAGCCTGTCATGAGTGTTAAGACAGTGCATGTGACGTCAATTATCATCAGAATTGGCTTCCGGATCGACACCATTGTCCCGTTCGCTCCGTGGCGTCAGGAGGTGGCGCCGTCGGATGCTGTCGTGTTAAGGTTCTTGAGTGAAGACGCTCGCCGACAAACAGTGGCGATGCCGTTCGTTCGTTTCTCCACTGTCTGGGCGTTCGGCTATAGATAGGGCGGCAACGGGACTGGGTTTTTGATCGTGTCGTGGCGCTATCAAGTGAGTGAGTGGTGAATGGCTTGCGCATTCCTACCTTCATGCTTGATGAACCGAATTCGAGGTACTAACTGCTTACAATATCGTCGTGCACAGGCTTCAACACTGCAACTCGAGAACCAGTCAGCGCATAAGCTACCAAACCCACCCCAGATCCTCTTCCATATGTATAACGAACCCTGCTAGAACTACGCGATCCGCAGCTGACGCTCGTATCCCAGGAAATCCTTCATCTCGCGTGGCTTCAAGAACGTGAGCGCGTCCTGGACGACGAACTCGAGCAGCGAGTCGTCGGCCGTGCGCACGAGCTGCCCGGGGGCGTTCTGGAAGTCCACGAGGATGAGTTTCCCCCAGCGCCACTCGACGTGGATGCGCAGCACGCGGTCAGCGAACCGGTACGGTAGTCGCTGCCTTATGGCTGCTCTGAATGGCTGCACAGAGCCGCTCTCTCCGATGGCTTCCAGGCGCTGAACGGGTCGTCGAGCAGGTTGTGATGACGCCGGCGTTCCTGGCTTTGGATGGACCTGGAAGAGACTTCCTCGAGTGGGCTCATCGTCAGGATAGAGCGTCTGCGGCTCCATCTCGTCATCGAGCACCTGCACTGGCGCCGACCTGTTGCCGCGCCAGGAGATTGGACCAGCGGACTTGCGTCTCTTTACAGGTTTGTACAAGCCCATGGCGTGAGCTACTTCTGGAGGGTACCTCAAGATGCCAAGTTCGTCGTCCGTGCTTCGCTGCGCGTCATCATCTTCAGTACTTTTCTGCCCCAGCGACGTGCTGGACGCCAGGAAGATGCCGTCGCCAGCGAATTCGACGAACCCACTAGGTCCAGACATATAGAGTTGCTGGAGCAGTGCGGCGAACGAGCAGCTCGTGAGCGCCACGCCGTCGCGCACGAGCGCCGGAGACAACGGGTCGACCCCGAGCGCCTCCATCACAACGAACAGGTCCCAGCCCACAAACACGAAGCGGTCCTGGATGAGCCGCAGCACGCGATTGTGCGTCAGCGCGCGGTACTTTGTGAGCAGCAGTAGCGTCGCGAGCACATGGGCCGTGGTGATGAGCACACAGCAGATGACGGTCAGGTCGCAGATGATCTCGTTACTCCAGAAGTTGGTCAGGTCTGGCGTGCCACCGTAAACCCCTTGCTTGTAGTACTTCTGGCGCACCATGACCGTCGTCCTGCCGTTCACTGTGAGCAGCGTGTACAGGTACAGACAGAGGAGCACCGAGTAGAGCTTGTAGCTCATGAACATGGCGACTGCGTCGATGTACCAGCTCACGAAGCCGTACACAGGTGAATTGGCCACACACGAGATGGATTTGATGAGGCTCAGGACCACTTTCACGACGAAGCGCACGAGCGTGTGCACGAAGCAGAGGATCCACGTGAGCTTGGTGAGCGCCGTGCAGATGAAAAGGAAGTTCTCGAGGTTCACCTGTTTGGAGAGCATCCACGTGCCCATCTCGAGCACGATGTACGTGGTGCGCACCGTGAGCAGCGCGTCGCTGATGCTCAGCAGGATGTACAACCAGTGGTTCATCCAGAGGTCCGACGCCATGAGCTTCTCGCCGCGCGCGATCACGATGTGCGTGCACTTGGTTGGCGGAAAGGCGTGCACCTCGAGTCCCACGAGCGGGAGCAAACCCGTCGAACACACCCTCTTTCGGACTGTGTGCGGGATGTAGCGCACCAGGTGGCTGAGCGAGAAGGCCACGAAGATTCCGCGCAGGATCATGAGCAGCGACACGATGCCGTAGAGGTACGAGATGATCCAGCTGAGCCAGCTGGCCTGGTGCACGGCGAACACGACGCTCGCGGCCTGGTCCACGGGCTCCACGACGAAGAGCCCCCATTTCCAGTCCTTGTTGCGCACCAGCGGCAGCGCGTTGCAGTGGCTGCTCTGCACTTCGACGTGGTAGCTGCCACCCGCCCAGTACGACTGGTGCACCATGAGGTCCGTAGTGAAGCGGAAGGGCTTCTGCGGCCGGCCAATGCACTTAAGGAACGGAATCCCTGCGGTGCCAAAGTCCTCATCGATACCCACCTGCACGAGCCGGTCTTCTAGCAGCGCGTCGAAATTGGCGAGAATGTACTGGTGGCACTGCGCTTCGCTATCGCCAAACTCGCGCGTGCAGTTGTCGACCCACTGTGGCTGGAAGTTGATGACCTCGCAGTGCGGCGCCGAGATGCTGTAGAGGAATATCTGCTCGCGGCGCGCGCCTTTGCCGAACACGTCGTCGTAGTTGAGCGCCAAGATACTCGCGTTCATCGAGTTGACGCGTAGGCAAGTGCTGCGATCCTCCGCGAGGTTCGTGGGACTGCGCAGCGGTGCCGAGATGAAGCGGAAAGACGCGCCGACCTCCTCAAGGTCTACGAGCTTGGATGCGTCCAGCAGGTCGTCGCGGATGATGTTGTAGTTGATCTTGCCCTGAAGGAAGCGCGAGCGGATGAGGTCATAACGGCCCGTGGTGACCACGAGCACCGGGTTCTCGCGCAGCCCCGTCATAAGCGTGAGCACCGTGGACGCCAGGTCGAGCGCCAGCAGCACGAACTTGCGCACCGTCACCATCGCTGCGACCTGAGAGATGATGACACGCGTGACGGGAGTGGTGGCTGGCGAAGAGCGCAGGGTTAGTAAGCGAAGAGGTCTCGAAATAGCTCCTCGGTGTGGACCTCTCCCTTTCTCTGTGTACATCGCGAATAGAAAGAAACGCAGGTGCTCGCTCTATCATTAGTTGATTGTGAGTTTTTCCGGCGGTGTTTGAACATGCACGATGTCGCTTGTCTTAATAAAGGTCCGTCCGTTGTTCATTCTTGTGTATGGGCAACAGCCTGCGCAGCAGCCTGCATGCGAGTCGGGACTAGCCTGTGCGAGGGAGGCGACAGCAGCACGCGCGTGGGAAGCGGTAATAGCACGCGCTCGCGCAGATGAAGGCAGGGCAGGTATTGGGGGACGAATCCGCGATGGCGTACCCCGGTCGACCACAAGCTGGCCCGGGATCAGCTCTGGCATGGTGTTGGACTCTCGCCAAGATCTCTCAAATCGTCGTCGATCGTCGCACACGAACCGAGTCTCGGCGTCTTCGAACACATAAACCTCCTCCTCATTTCCTGAGCACCCTTTGCCACTCCAGTTGAGTGACCCTGCGTAAGACAGCAAGTGCACAATTACGAACAAGACTCTACACTGAGCAGATCCAACACAAGAGCATATACGCACCCG
>JAASGO010000442.1:0-23783 GCA_023334245.1 Globisporangium cederbergense
AGACGTCAAGTCACAGCTGAGCATCCGCGAGTACAGTGTGTCGCAGACGACGCTCGAGCAGATCTTCAACCAGTTCGCGTCGCAGCAGTCGGAGGAGCAGGGCGTGGCGCGCGGTGTGTTCAAGGAGGAATAAGCGAGCGCTCGCTCTTCATCCCAGATCGAGGCGGACCAGCGATGGTGCATTCATGGGGAGCGAGTGTGACCATTCTTTTTGCAAGATCCGTTTGCCCATTTTTCAGTTTTTGTGAATAGGAGGAGTGTGCTCAATTCGAAAAGCAGGCAGTTGTCAATTTCTTGTCATAAGGGTCCTCCCAACTATTGCACTTCACTTTGAAGGTTCCTCAGAGTCCACGCTTTCACGTTTTCTTTCACCGCTCTCGTCCACTTCGTTCATGTACACAAAAATCTTTTAAGCTTTCTTTCTTTTCGCTCTCTCTCTCTCTCTCTTTCGGCAGTCAGGAGCTCACCCCCACCGCTCTCAGTGTCTCACGCTTCACGACTCTTTTTCTCTCGCGTTCTTCGCTTTGGTAGCTCCTCGTTCGACGCAAACACACTCACTGGGCGACTTCGCGCGCCGGCTCACCCGCTTCCTGCCGGCTCGACTCCGACGAGAACACGGCCTTGCCGACGCTACTTTTCCTAACACGATCACTATTGATTGATTCGCTCGAGGCACCGGTCGCCGCTGCTGCTGGGGCTGAGGATGACGGTGGTCCGGCCGCAACTGCTGAAGGCACCTCGGGCGTCACGGGGGTCACCACCGGCTGCTGCGGCATGACGTTCGAAGACGATTCGGAGCGTCGCGCGTTGCTGCTGATGCTGCTTCGGCTGCCGCCCTCTCTCTCCGGTGCGCCCTCGGCTGCGTCGTCCTCCTTCGCGTCCGGGTGGAACGCCTTCATCTCGTCCCAGATCAGCCGCTGCAGCACCGGTTTCGTGAGCTTCTCGTTCTCAAAGTCGTAGTCGAAGCTCTCGGTCGCGGTCGTCTCGTCCTCTGGATTCCGGATCGACGCTAGGTACGGGTGCGCGAGCGCCTCATCGATGCTGATGCGCTTGTTCGGATCGATCACGAGCATCTTCTCGAGCAGGTCCAGCGCGTCCGGTGCCGAGTCCGAGAACAGCTGCGACAGCGGCTTGACCGGCCCTGGGCCGCGCTTGTGGAACTCTGTGTTCATAAACTTGCGTGCACGCGCGTTGGTCAAAAAGTAGAGCTCCTGGTCGCTTGGTGCGCCCAGTGCGTTCATGATCAAGTGGAGCTGGTCGATGTAGTCCTGGCCTGGAAACAGCGGCTTGCGCGACATCATCTCCGCGAAGATACAGCCCATGGACCACACGTCCACCTCCTTCGTGTACTTCATGCAGCCGAGCATGATCTCCGGCGCGCGGTACCAGCGCGTGACAACGTACTCGGTCAATTCAAGCTCTTCCTCGGGGAAAATGCCGCGCGCGAGTCCAAAATCGCAAATCTTGAGCTCGCAGTTGGCGTTCACGAGAATGTTGGACGGCTTCAGGTCGCGGTGGATCACGTTCGCCGAGTGCACGTACTTCATGGCGCAGAGCATCTGGTACATGAAGAACGCGATATGCTCTTCCGAGAGCGCGTGGCGCGAGTAGATCACGCGATGCAAGTCCGTCGCCATGAGCTCTGACACGATGTACACATCCTCGAACTTGGACAGCGCCACGGGCTCGAGGATGTCGTCCACGCCCAGCACGCACTTGTGGTTCAAGTGGCGCATGAGCTTGATCTCGCGCACGATACGCTTCGCGTCCGTCAGATCGTCGAACGCACGCTGGATGTTCTTGATCGCCACGGTCTTCGAGCTCTGCGTGTTCTTCGCCGAGATCACCACGCCGTACGCGCCCGAGCCGATCGTCTTGACGTACTCAAAGTAGCTCGGGATCTCGAAGCGCGTGTTCGACGTCATGAAGCACTGCGTGCCCTCGCGCGTCGCCGGCAAGTACTTGGGCTTGTTCGCGGCATTCGCAGCGGCCGCCGCCTCGTCTGCACGCTGCTTCTCGCGGAGTTTCTTGGCGGCTTCCGTGCGACTGCGCTCCTCGTTGAGCTTGTCCTCGGTGGCCTGCTTGCCATAGGCAACAAAGGAGCCGTCTTTCGTTGGCACCATCGCGTGGTTCCACCGGATCGCTTCCTGCAGCGCGCGCTTCCACGCCGTGTACGACTTGTCGTCCTCGGCCTCGACGATCAGCGACTTGGTGCCACAGCGCAGCTCGATGCGACGCGGGTGTTTGGTCGTGTTCACCGACGCGAGCATGTGACCCGGTCCGATGGGCGTCTCAGAGCAGAGTACGAGCGACTCCTTGCTCGTGTAGTACCCAAGCGTCATGTGACGCTCCTCGAGCCGCAAGATAAAGTAGCGCTTCGTCCACATCTTGAGCCGCAGCCCCTGCTTCATCAGGTAACCCTCCTGGATCACGTCGGCCGAGCGAAACACCACGGCCGGATTCGCGCGCGCCGGTGCGGTCTTACCGTGCAGCCACATGGAGAACGTCGAGCGCGACTTGGTCACATACACGCCATCGCCGGCCTTGCCGCCATCGCTGTCGCCGTCCTGCGACGCGCGCGACGCGGTTGCAGTCGCCGTCGCGGCCGCTCCACCATTCGCATTGCCGCTCATACTCGCGGTAACGCCGATTGATCTGTTGTTGCTTGTGCTGCTTGTAGCTTTACACACACACGTACGTGCCGCTCCTGCTTTTTCACGGAAGAAAAATATTTGGCGACCCTCTGCGCTTCAACTGTTGCGTGCGATACAAGCGACCGACAGGAGATGGGGGAAGCGCAAGCGCGGAACACACACGCGGACGAAGGTGGCTGTGATGGAGAAGAGAGAGAGTGGAGCTGCAGGAGTCCGCTTCCTACGTGCTGTGTATGGAGAGAGAGCGACGGACGGAAGAGCTCTTCCTTGTCTTGTCTTGCGCTGCCTGCGTGGAAGTTTCGCTTCTTGACTTGCACGCACTCCCTTTCCCCTTTTTTATTGCCAGCAAGTGGCTCGAAAACTACGCAAATGTATAAAGGGACTAACATATATCAGTACAGTTTTAGACCGTTTCTGAGCTAGCTGGAGTTTTTGTATCGATTCAAGTGAGATGTAGTACAATTTCTGCTACGATCACGTAGTTTACCAGTATTTTGGGAAAACCTTGCTGCACGTTCTACGCGATCTGCACTTTGGGACACTGCGCGGATTAAAAAAGCGGAAAAACCTCGATTGCACAAAATACGTACAGTGCGAGTGGATCCATTGCAAACTTATCTCAGTAGTCCACCTTTACATCGCCTCTGCGCCTATTTGGTTGTGAGAGAGGGAGCACAGACGAGATTCATTAACCAGTCCTGCCCGGCAGAATTGTTGCAAGAAGGTTGCTTGGGTGTGCCCAAGTTGGGACTGAGTTGCAGCAGACATGCTCCTTCGCCTTGGGACTCCAGGCAAACGTGGGGCTTGTGGCTGCGTTACGCTGCGCGTTCAGTGACGACAAACGCCATCGGATTCGACATCCGAAATCTGGCGCCGCTATCTCATATAACAGCGCCATCGCTTCGAATAAGTACAAAGTTGCATCGAAACTCGCTAAAGTACGACGTCGTCGCCAGCCTCGCAAGTGATTGTAGATTTTTGTCCTACTGTTTGTATCCAAGTATCCAATACCGAGATGTTGGATGGATGGATGGATCCATTCATCATTTCATTCTCGCATCTTTGCGGAGAGAAAAGCGCAGCACAGCAGCGAAGCCGCCAACAAAAAGCACACTCCCCCCTTCCTTCACGTCCCTCTCTCTACACGGCTACCGGTATCTAGACACCCAGACAGCAGTATGTTCCGCTCCCCGAAGGCCGGTGACTGGGCGGCCGACGACGACGACGACGTGGAGATCGCGCCGATCCATATGCCGACGCCCTCGGCGTCATCTGCTTCCCCTCTGCCATCTGCCGCATCAGCGAAGAAGCCACAACAAGCAGATAGGAACACCAGCAACAGTGTGCGCAATAGTAACAACAGCCGACAGGAGAAGAGCAGCAGTGGTGGAAACGACAGCAGTGAACCGCCAGCGCGCAACCGCTGGGGCCGTACGCCCGACGAGGTGCAGAGCGGGCGCCGCAACTACGACAACAGCAGCGGTAGTGGGAACAGTAGAGAGTACAACCGCAGCGGCAGCGGCGGCGGCGGTGGCGGTTACGATAGAGAGACGCGCCGTGATGGCGGCTACGAGCGTAGAGACAGCAGCAACAACAGCGGCGGATACGGTCGTGACGGCGGCTTTGAGCGCCGCGATGGAGGTGATCGGTATGGTGGTAGCAGCAGCCGCGATGGCGGCAGCAGCCGATACGGACGTGACGGCGGACGCGACAACGACCGCTATGGCGCACGCGACAGCGGATACAGCCGCGATGGTGGCCGCGAACCGCGCCGCCAGCAGCAGCATGTTGAGCTCCCGGTCGAGCAGGGCGTCGTGGTATCGATCATGGAGAGCTTTGGGTTCGTGAGCTGCGTGGACCGCGAGGGCGACATGTTCTTCCACATCACGGAGGCGCCCGTGGATGTGCAGGTGCAGGACGAGGTCGAGTTCCGCATTAAGTTCAACCAGCGCTCGAACAAGGAGATTGCGTGTCAGCTTGTGCTGCTGCCCAAGGGCACGATCGTCATGGAAGATGTACGATCTGATCCTGCTTACTGTCCTAATGTATCGTTTACTCGTCGCATAGGAATAACTGGCTAACGGTGTGTGCTTTGTATGTGGCCGTAATAGGTTTCGGAGGAGGTGTTTGACGGTGTCGTGACGCGAGGCCTGCGCTCGAATGGCCCATCGTCATCGTCCTATAACAATAGTAAGGGCTCCAGTCAGCGTGATGAGTCCCACGGACTCATTGAGATCACGACCAAGACGACTGAGGACAGCGAGAGTACGCAAGAGCCCGCTAGTGATGAGACTGCTGCCACTGAACCAGCAAAGCCGACGCGTCGTACTGTGGTCCGATACAATAACGAGAGCGTAAACCCCGTGGCCACTGCCGCCAAGCAGGAAGACAATGCTGAGACCGCAGAGGATGACAACACTGGTGCTACGTCAGGAAAGCCACAACGTCGCCCAAAGAAGCCCGTCGTGCCGCACTATGGCGACGAGGTGCGGTTCCGCATTGCGACGCACAAGAAGACCGGCGTGAAGCGCGCCGTGGAGCTTACGGTCACGGCGTCGGCCAAGGCGAAGCTCGAGAAGGAGATCGAGGCGAAGCTGCTTACGATGACGCGCGAGCTGGGTGTGGTCGAGCGCATGAAGGCCGGCGGTGGCTTCATCAAGTGTTGCGATCGCCCCGAGGAGCTCTACTTCCCGCTTCATGAGATCCGCGCGAGTGACGTGGACGAGCAGCTCGCCACCAAGGCTGAATCAGCGACTGGCGATGAGGCATCTACTGAAAGTAGTGAGAAGAAGCCAAAGGCCAAGCAGACAGGTGGTAAGAAGGGCACGCTTCGCGAAGGCGACGAGGTGTCGTTCTTCGTGTACGAAGAACGCGACGAGCAGGACTCTTCGTCGCGCTCGCGCCCCCGTCTCACGGCGCTGCGCGTGCAGAAGGTGCCCAAGGGAACGGTCACGTTCGAGGAGCTCGTGCGCTCGAACGTTCAGGGTGTGGTGGCCAAGAGCCCCAAGGAACCGCGCAACGGACCTGAGGTGATCGGCTCGATCACGGCTACGACGCCAGGCACCTCAGCTGCTACTGGTACTGAGAGCAAGGAGAATAGTGTGAATGCGTCTGTCGCTGCTGAGACTGAAGCTGCTACAGCCGTCACACCTGGCTCACCGAAGGCCAAGCCCAAGAAGCCTGCTGCCAAGAGCGAGTCCAAGAAGAAGACCTCTGGCGGCACTGGAATCCCGTTCCGCCTCTCGGACGCGCATGACATGAGCTACTCGCCGATCGTGGGCGACGTCGTGCTCTTCGACGAGGTCTTTGAGAAGCGCACCGGCAAGCACAAGGCCGTGAACGTGCGCGTGGTGACGCTCAACCCGAAGAACCGCGAGCAGGGCGTGATCACGTCCGTGCGCGAGGACTTTGGCTTCATCAAGTGCGCCAACCGCGCCATGGACGCGTTCTTCCGCTTCGGCGACGTCATGACCGCGCACCGGGACTTCCGCCTGGGCACTGAGGTGGCCTTTGACGTGAACTTGGACCCGACCAAGCCTGAGAATGCGCGTGCCACGCGTGTGGAGATCCTGAAACACGGTACCGTGCAATGGGAGAGCGTGATCGAAGATGGGCTATTGGGCGAAGTCATCGCTGTACCAGCCTCTAGTCGTAATAACGGAGCCTCAGGTGGTGGTCGATCGAGCAGAGACGCCAAGCCGTCGATTAAGAGCACGAATGGCCGCATTCGCTTGGCTCCGAGTTGTACGAAGCGTTTTTGGCTCGAGTTTGTACCAGAGCTGAAGCAAAAGATCGACGGACTCTTCCTGCTCGGTCCAGGCGAAGAAGCTCCGCCCATTGTATCAGCAGCAGAACAGCAGGAGGAACAGGTCAAGGAGCAGTCTGAAGAAACTCAGCAAGCGGCGGAAGACAAGGAGAAGAGTACTGACAAGAAGCCGAAAAGTCAGTCGAAGAAGAACCAGTCGAAGAAAGAGATCAAGCTCTTGCTCCCAGCCTCTTTGGCCAAGGCCGAGCGCTTTGCGATTCACGAGTACTGCGACTTTCTCGGGATCACCCACCAGAGCACGGGTGACGGGCCGAACCGCCGGCTAGAGCTCGTCGCGAGTCACAAGATCCCAGCCAAGGCTATTGAGGACAATGAGCTACCGGCCCTTGAGCTTGAGTTCAAGCAAGACGACCTGGCCGAGGTCCGGTATAGTCCGCGTGTGGCCGACCGCGTGAAGCTCAAGCTTGTGCGCTCGAATCGCACGAAGCAATTTTCGTGCAAGGCTGTCGTCTGTGTCGAGGCTGCGGCTGGCGGGCCAACGGCAAAGTCGAAGAAGAAGGAGCAAGAGAAGAAGGAGGTGCAAAGGGACGAGGGCTTCATCGTCTCCGTGCGCAGTGAGGGCTTTGGCTTCATCCGGCCGGCCGACTCGACGAGTACCAGTAATAATGCTGACGAGAACTTGTTCTTCCACATTAAGGAGGTGACGACGGGCGAGACGCTCGAGAGCCTGAAGGAAGGCATGGAGGTGCAGTACGCGACGAGTTTCGACGAGGCGAAGAAGAAGACGCGCGCTGTTAGTATCGCGGTGGTACCGGCCGGTACGATCAAGAAGGTTGAGCCGGAGATCCTGAGGGGTGTCGTATCGCGCCCGAGCTTTCTGCATCCGATGAAGTCTGCGAAGTCGAACAGGTTCTCTAAGAGTGGTAGTAAACAGACGATGAGCACGGTCGGCAAGATCCGCGTTGTGGCTGAAGGCGACGGTGAGGCTGTGGCCGCGGGTGAGGATGATGATGACGCGGACGACGACGGCGAGGACCAGGACGACAATGCGACTGGTGACGAGGCTGAAGCCCAGACTGGCGAGACTGGTGAGATCTCTACGGCTGAGCCAACTGAAACAAAGAAGCCCAAGGCCAAGGTGCCGAAGAGCAAGCACAAGAAGGAGAGCATGTTTACGTTCAACATCAAGGACATTGTGGACCAAACCATAGTGCTGCGCGAGGGTGACGAGGTCGAATTTGCTGCAATCAGTTCGTCCAAAGGCGGCATGCGCGCGTCCAAGATCCGCGTGCTGAAGCGATTCCCGAAGCAGGGCATCGTGACCAAAATCCTCGAGGACTTTAGCGGCCTCATCCGCATGGACGCCGGCGAAGACGATGAAGTTGACAAGGTTGGGGCACTCGAGATCCCGTTTCTCGCCAGGAACGTGCTGCGCGGCGACGTACTCAGTGAGGGCGACCGCGTGGAGTTTGCGCACTCGCTGAAGAAACCGAACGCGACGCGCAAGATCGGCACGGCCGCTGCTGCTGCCACCAAGGCCGAGGCTGAGTCTAATGCCGAGACCGAAGTTGGGGCCGAGAGCTCGTCTGCTACTACTACTGAGGCCCAAGAGAAGACTGACGAGCCCGAGAAGGTCTTTGTGGGCCAGGCCACGAGCGTACTTCGTCTCTCGGCAGCTGCTGGTAATGGGTCGAGCAGCGACGCTCGAACGCGCGCACCACGCACGGTGAACTCGACGCTGCTCCAGGCGATGCGCCAGGTAGGCGCAAGCGCCGTGGTCGCGAGTCGCATGGCCAAGGGTCCTGACGGCACGCGTGGCTTCAAGAACGGCTGGCGCTCGGCTGCTGCTGGTGAGTCGACCACCACCACCGCTGCTGCTGCGGTTGAGCCAGTGGCATCGATGTAGACTGAGCTGCGTCCCAAACCCTGTCTAGGTAAGTACTCTGAGCTGTCCGATAAAGCGCTCTAATGATGTGGATATCCAAGGCGACTGAAGACAATAAACCCCTAGCGAGCGAACATGTGAGCCTTTTGAACCCGTGTTGCTGCTGTATACAAGCTCATCTATCATCCTATGTGTCTAGACTAGGCGCTGTGGTAGCTCAGCTCACCTCGCCCCCACCGAGTCACCCCGCAGCCCGCGCACGTAGAACGAGAAGAACTTCTCCACGCGGCTCTCGAGCGAGATGTACGGATCGGGGAATTTGTGGCACGCGATCGCGACCATGGCTTCCTCGAACTCGTCGAACGTGAGCTCGTCGTCGTCGATCGCATTGGCGCCTATGGCCAGGTTGTTGCTCGTCAGCTGCGAGAGGCTACTGGCACCGCCACCAGTAGCTCCAGTCGAGGCGCTCTCGCCACCAGCTGAGCCATTATTGCCACCACCTTCGTAATCACGCCTCGTGCGCATGACCTTCTGCAGCAGCGCGCGCATCTTCTCGCTGTTGAACGTCGCGTCCTGAATACCCTTGTCGATGAGGCACTGCGCAAAGGTGAACGCGGTCATGCGCGCGCGCTTGCGCTGTTTCTTCTTCGGATCCTCAACGGCGTACTTGCCGTACAAATCTTTCATCTCGTCGGCGAACTTGATGAGCAAGCGGCGGATCTTTGGCTCCTCGATCTGTGCGCGGAAGAGATCGGCGTCCGCACGAAACGCGAAGGGGAGGATGAAGTTGTCCGTGAAGAGACAGAAGGCCTCGGAGATCGTGATGCGGTGGTGTCTAGGCGAGATGGACACCAGGTAGAGCAATAGCCCAGTCATGGTTAGTCTTAGTTCTATAATGTCTACATATGTCCACATGAGATAGACGCACTCTGCTGTATACTTCTTGCGGGCGACGCGCACGAGCGCTTCCAGGAAATCGATTGGCAGGATTGTGCGGTGCGCACTCACATTTGTCTACAACAGCGAGACACAACCAGCCACACAACCAATCAAAATGCCCACAAAAGGTGGTCAGTTGCCTTACGAGTGAATGTAACAAACAGGTGGATACTTGTCCAATACGGTACCAGCTTTGGGTCGAGCTTCCGGATGATCGTGTTCACGTCGCTCGCCGTGAAGCTCGCGTCGAGCACGCGGCACTCGGTGAGCAGCTCCATGAAGTCGCCCAATGTAATCGCGTCGTTCAAGACTCCATTACGTGTCGCATACCCTCGGTAGATGCGCGCGAGGTCGCAGTAGATTGTGAGCAGGTAGCTCTGCATCAGCTTGGTTTCCCAGGAAAAGTCCTCGAAGGGCAGTTCGAGGTCCTGGATCTTGTGCTTGGGCACCTTCGAGAAGGCCTCGTTCTCGTCACTTGAGGCGTCTAACCTCGTGAGCACGCCGGCTTTGCCCCGAGCCAGGCGCGCATATGACAAGAAGCACTTGCGCATGACGATGCGCAGGCTCTTCCACCAGAGTACATGACCCTCGCGCGACTTCTGGTCCTCCAGGTCGATCTTGCGCTTGAGCTCCATCGTGTGGGCGAGTACGAGCTTTATCTTGGAGCTCAGTGTCGAGTCCTCTGCCCCGGCAGCAGGGTCCTCCTTGCTCGTGTTGCCTTGACTGAGCTTCGAATGATGGTTACTACTACTGGAGCTACCAGAGCTAGGCGCCCCTCCGGTCGAACCACCTTCCCGGAGCTCGCGCCACTTGGCCTTGGCGGTCGTGAGCTGCATCTTGAAGTCGTTACACAGAGCATAAAAGGACTCGTCCATCGTGGGTGAGAAGGTTGTGAAGAGGTACGAAAGCGTGGCAAAGTTGAACTCGGCGTCGCCCGCGAGGATGTCCTTGGTGGTGAGCAGTCCCACAGGCAGCCACAACGCCTGACCAATCGTGCCGATCATGAGCCCCAGGCGCTTCTCCGGACTCTCCTCGCGCTTCATGTGCTCCAAGTACCGCTCCATGGCAATGTCGGTCAGGTCCTCGCCGTTCTCACGCAGCACGGACGTGGCCTCGAGCTTGGAGCTCACAGCCCCGGGCGGGCGCTTGGGGCGCACTTTGCACATGGCCTGGTGCAGGATCTTGGTGAGCACGACGTAGAGCTTGCCGTCCGAGAGGCTCGAGTGGAAATTGAGCATCCTGGGCGCTGGCAGCCACTCTAGAGCGTGCTTCTGCACTAGTGCGTTCACCCACTGCATCAGAATCTTCTCCGCGCGGTCCGTCGGTGCATCGTAAGACGTGAAAAAGCCCGTGGTGGTGGCGACTGTGGGTCCACCGGGTGTGGGCGCATCAGAAGATGGTTGGCTACCAGGAGCAGCTGAAGAAAACGAAGAGCTACCATTAGCTGTTGTACCAGCAAGCGTAGTGGCTGTGGCTGCGGCCGCCATCGACGGGCTCTCGAGCTCCGCGAGTGGGTTGTAGAACCCCTGGCACTCGGGCTTGTCGATCGTTTGCAAAATGTCCTTGGTGAACACTTGCGAGAGGTTGTGACGGCCCTCGCTCGTCGCGAGCTGCTCCACCTGGCTCTCCATGTTCTGGAACACGGCCGCCGCGAGCTGAAACGCCACTTTCTTGTAGTCTACGCTCTCACCCTTAATGCGCTCGAGCTCCTTGGGGTCGACCACCTGCTTTTCGAGGATTGTCACGCGAGCTTGGACCTCCTGTAGCTCTTTGCGAAGTGCCAGGAGCTCCTTGTTCTTCGCCAGCAGGTTCTGCTGCTGCGTGGTGCACAGTAGCTGGAGCTTGGCGAGCTCGTCGCCGTGCACTTGGGCTTGCACGTTTGAGTCCGAGGTGATCGCGAACACGTCGCCATGGAGCTGCGCGATCTCCTGAGCCTTGTCGCGTGTCACCTGTTGTTGATTCTCGGCGTAGAGCATCGCTCCCACGATGCGCCGCTTGTAGATGTACTCGTGCCACATAGCAAACCACCGGTGCAGCTTCTGCCGTTGTATACCACGTAGTGCAGCGGCCGTGCGGCGCCTATTGAGCTGCGTCTCACGCTTCCAGATGCCGAAGAGCCACTGAATGATGACGGCGCTCATCTTGGTGAACGCGCGCGCGGTGGCCTTCTCGAAGAGCACCTCGACGGACCGGATGATCTGCTTCTTGTACGCGGCGCCGTCCTGGAGCTTGAAGCGCGAGAAGCAGCCCATGCACATCTCCGCGAAAGCGCCACAACCAGCACAGCGTTGGCTCTGACGTTGTTGCTGCTGTCGCTGTAGGAGGGGCGTGAGTGAAGAAGAAGAGCCTGATTGGTGGTCTTGGGGTGAGCGAAACGTGGAGCTGCTGATGGAAAGCGGTGCGACGGAGGCGGGTTGTTTGCGGATGCGCGTCTCGGGCGCGCTGTCGGGCCGTAACTGCTGCTGCTGCTGCTGCAATAACTGCTGTTGTTGGTCTGAATCATCGCCGTAGGATGCTAGAAGAATGTTGAGCGTCGCAGTGGTGGTAAGTGGCGTGACGGCAGTCGACGCTGCTGATGTGGCTGGCCGCGCTCTCCTGATGCTACTAGTGGCTTCGGAGCCAAACGTGAACGCCGGTGTCTGTAGCGCATGTATGTGACTAAGAAGCTCCTTGTTGGTTGGTGATGCCGCGCTTGTTAGAAGTTGTGGGTGCGTT
Organism: Globisporangium cederbergense; assembly: GCA_023334245.1. Lineage (NCBI taxonomy): Eukaryota > Oomycota > Peronosporomycetes > Pythiales > Pythiaceae > Globisporangium > Globisporangium cederbergense. The sequence continues at coordinate 11,960 of JAASGO010000442.1, forward strand.
TGCTTGCGGAAGTTGACGGGCGAGCCGACGATCTGCGTCTTGTGGCTGCCTGGTGTGGACGGCGACGACTGGGAACCAGTGCTAGTGGCGATGGGGCTCATGGGTTGCGTGCGGAAGCTCTTGCTCTCATAGCTACAGCTGCTGCTGCTGTTGCGGTCCATAGGTAGAACGTTGTGGACAGATGGAGAGAGAGCGCAGTGTCCCCCTGTCGAGCAGAACTCAATGAATGATGAATGATTCAGGTCAAGCAAGGCACACGCCGCTTCGTCGTCTCAGATATTGTTCGGTTTATCAGATGCGGTATCAGATACTCAGATTATATTCTCGTTGGCGTTCGTTCCAAGAGCACACAAAACAATCAATCGAAGATGGCGACGGCAGCGCGACGCAGTGGCGGCAAGGAGGACGAGGCGGCGGCGGCGGCGGCGGCACTGCAGAAGTACTCTGCGTTTGTGGAGGAGGTGCTCAAGCCGCAGCTCACGGAGACGCTCGCCAAGCGCGACGAACTCACGCGCGAGATGAACGAGTATCAGGAGCTCTTGGAGCTCGTGCGCGAGCTGCAGAGCCAACAGCAGAAGCAGCAGCAGAGTGCGAATGAAGAGGAGACTAAGGGCGGTGATAGCAACGACAAGAAGCCTGAGCTACTGCACGTGCTCATGGATCTGGGCCAGAAATTCCAGGTGCGTGCCAAGATCCCAGACCCGTCGCTGATCACAGTAGACATTGGGCTCAACTTCCACGTCGAGATGACGCTCGAGGAAGCGCGGGTGTTCGTGAACCGCCACCTTGTGCACCTTACACGGTACGCGTACTTTGATGTGACGCTGAGTGTGTGTTTTGGTGCGTACTGCATGCTGACGTATGTTGTGTTACTGCTGTGACTGTGTGCGTGTGATGGTACAGGAAGCGCGACGAGTGGCAGCAGAAGGCGCGCCAGGTCTCAGACCACGTCAACGTCGTAATCGAGTCGATCCAGAAGCTCGTGGCACTGCAGCAGTTATAGTACAGAGGAAGGCAGTGCAGGTGAGCTCCCCAAGAGAGTGTAGAATCAATACACACAGTGAGGTGAGTCCAGGCTTATGTTTCCGATACACTGCTGCATTCGTCTGTGGTCTGCCTGGTTGGTTGGTCGGCATGCTTCGTTTTGTGTTGTGCATGGGAGTGCCGCAGCGACATCCCTCTCAATAGTGCCTGTCGTTACTCTGCGGAGTGATTGAAGCTAGTGGGAGGTTTCGGATCTGCCGTTACGGCCAGTATCACCTATTGTTAGCGAGTGCGTGATAGGCGATTGACACGCTTCACCAGCAGCCAACTGCCAGTCATAACCCAGCGAGACAGCCACGAACTCGTACCTCTTGCTGTATCAAGGATGAACCAGCTAGAGGACGATCTGCACCGCGTGCTGCAGCTCGCGCGAGCGCAATCGCGGCTCGATCGACAGCACAGGGCGCGTAGCAGTACTAGGCGCTTGAACAGCAGTAATGCGTCGTCCCAGAGTCGCAAGAGTGCAGTGACGCGCTATCGACATGCGAGTACAGTTCGCCAACCTACGAAAGCCCCGTCCACACTGCTCCACGCCAAGCTCCGAGGCACCTCTGCGCTCTACGAACTCGAGAATGCGACCCCCAAACTCAGCGATTGCTCCTTCAGACGAGCGCAAGTGGAATCAGCTCACAATCAGACAAGACCAGATTTCGATTTAAAGCCCAGTAACGACGATGACGAAGAGACGATCCTAGAGGCCAAGCTCATAGCGCGCCGCGAGCTCTACAAACGCCACTACAGTGGTCTTCAGACCGCCTACGGTCCCAGTGGGCTGCCCAAGCTCGAATGCCTGCTTGACGCTGCCCAACAGGCGAAAACCAGGATGGCGCGGCACTCGCCGCTGGCTATTGGCGCCTCGGTGCTCACGTCGGGCAACCGCATCTACGCCTCGTGTACGATCGAGAGTCTCCACGACGCCAAGTACACAATCTGCGCCGAGCGAGCAGCTCTTTTGAAGGCCCTGGGCGAGGACCCGGGCCACGTGGTGATGGCCATGGTGATCTGCAGTGATCAGCGGACACCGGGGCTACTGCCATCGCCTTGTGGAAGCTGCCGCGAGTTCATGGTCGAGTTTGGCGACTTCCCCGTGTTTCTTGTGAATGGCAGTGGCGATAATGAGGAAACCAGCTCGTTTGAACTGTTTCCACGCGCGCGCCAGCTCAGTACGGCCAAAGTTCAGCAGTCTCAGCAGTCTCAGCAGCATAAGAGGAACCAATATGGCCAAAACACTGGCCGCCAAGGGTCGAGTGACAGAGCCTATGGTGCCAGCAAGGCTCAACAAGACGGTGTTGCTCAGGATGAGGACGACACAAGCCTAGGCGATGAGCCGCCAGTGCATCTGAGGGACTGGACGATTCAGCATGTGTGCCATTGGCTAATCGACACGGTCGAGATGCCCCAGTACACTGACGCTTTCCAGCGCAGCTCCATTGACGGCTGCACTTTGCTGCACTTGCAGGACTGTGACCTGCAGCTGTTACTGGGCATCCTACAGCCGCTGCATCGGCGTCGGCTGCTGCTGCACATCGACCGCCTGAAGGACCGTGAGCTACTCGAACACGGCATCGACTACGGTCAGCTGCAAGACTACCTGGCCGTGCTGGACCGCGACCGCATCGCCATTGTCGCAGCACTCAAGGCCACGTTCGATAAACTGGACCAGAACAAGGACGGATATTTGGACTTTCGTGAGGTGCGTCAGGCTCTGAGTACGATGCAGTGTGACGCAAGTGCTCAGGCTGTCGAGGCGCTGCTCCGAGGCAAGGTGCTCAATGGAAGTGATAGTGATTCGGAGGGGCGAGTGGCGTTCGAGGACTTTGCGGCGGCGTTCTCAACACTGGCCATGCAGCCAGCGTCTGAAAAAAACGTGAGTGTCCACATCAAGGAGACACAATGGAAGCTGCCTGTGGTAGACATCAGTGGCCTTCGTGGGACGTTCGAGAAGGCGGACAGGAACAGGAGCGGCGGCATCGACGAGCAGGAGCTCACCGCGCTCTTCCAAATGCTTCAGAAAGGCAGCGATGGCGATAACAACAGCTCAGCAGCAATGGCTCAGAAGAAGGCGCGCGATTGGTTTGCAGCGACGGACTTTGACGGCGACGGCTGCTTGAGCTTTGCCGAGTTCCTCATCCGCTACGTACAGCTCAAGGGGTTTGATATCTCCAAGCTGAAACTCTTCTTTGATGGCTCGGAACCTTTGGAATCGACGCGTTTGAAGCCCGTGGGGGTGCTGAAGCGCGCGCTCGAGACATTCTTCCCGACGTCCACGTCGTCGGAGATCAGCATCTGGTACAAATGCCACCTCAATAGCCATCTGCTGCGAACTGTCCACATTGAGGAGACAACTAATGGGCGTCTACCTGCAACAAACGACACTAAGCCGACTGAATCGAGTGCGACTACCAAGCCAACGGCTACAGCTACGAGGATGAGCCTGACGATCTCGTATGCGGACTTTGTGCTCGCGGTCTTCCTCTTCGAGGACCACACAAAAGATCGGCGAGCGCAGTTGAGAGAGACTAGGGGGAAGCTGAGCAACGACGCGCTTGTCCACAAGAGTCGCATTGTCCACCTGCAGCAGACGGGACATGTCCGCATGTGTCCTCAAACGATGGACGCCGCTGAAAAGAGCCAGTCGCTCGCGGAGATCCGACGAGCTCAGCAGCAACAACAACGAGCTCGTCAAAAGTGCAGCGACGATGACAGCGAAGAAGAAGCGAAGTGTGGTAGTGACGGCGATGATGGCATCATTGCTGCTGCGAGGAAGCAGAAGCGCCGCCTCGTCAAGCAGCTTGCGAAGGTGGACGCCACGTTCGACCGGTTCGCGCGAGTCAAGGCAAAGAAAAAGAAGAAAGCCTTCAGTACCAGAGAACGAGAGGAAAGCAAAGAGAGCGCCAGTGACAGCAGCGACACTGAGACAAAGACGAAGACCAATAAGTGCGAGCTGAATGCTCTCGAGACAGTCCAGGCGATGACGGAATTGGGCGTCGCGTGCTCTCGCGACCAGATGCTGCGTCTGCTCAAGGACGAGGGCTTTGGCATCCATGATTGCGTCGACCGGCGCGACTTTCGCCGTCTCGTACAGCATTTCCACGCGCAGAGTGAGTCGCATCTGGGTTCGTTCCCAGCAAATCGACGTCCAAAGACGACAAACTCAGTCAGCATTTGGGATGAGGACGAAGAGCACGCGAAGAAGATGAAGCATATGGCTGCGTTACTGCGTGGCGAGTACGGCAAACATCGCAACCGCGAGGACTACGACCAGTACTTACGACTGGGAAACCATATCAACCACAAGCTGAAGGCCAATGGTAGTGAGACCAGGAAGCCCTGGAGGAAGGAGATGGTGCGCTTCCACACTGAGAAGGAGAGCCAAAAGCACTGGAAGCGAGACGGCAATGACTCGACGAAGAACAAGTCCCAGCAGAGACGAACCAATCGAGACCGAGAGGAAGCCAAGGACGACTCGAGTGATGGCGACAGCAATGAAGAGAGCGACGATGGAACCAGCAGTAGCAGCTCTGAAGTCTCACGCAGTCGACGTCCTAGAACTCATAGAAAGACCAAGCGACGCGTGTCAAGGAGCCGAAGCCGTAGCCGCAGCCAGAGGCGGCGCTCGACTAGCAGAAGGAGTAAAAGAGAGAGCCACTACTCGAGCACGTCCTCGTTCTCGTCAACCGAGACCACGGAGAGCGAACGCGAAGAGCTCCACCGCCACCACCGTCATCAGTCGGCACTTAAGAAGCAACAACAGCGAGGCTTTGAGATCGGCGACCGCGTGTTCTCACGCGGTGGCGACAGCCGCGGCACGCTCATCCGGCTCTACCGCGACTACTTTGTCGCCGATGTGCACTTTGACAGTGGCAGGAAGGCCAAGAACGTGGATCTGGCCAAGCTGAGACGTCTGGATCCCCTCGAGGATGACAATGACCGGACTAACAGACGCAAGCCTCAGCCAGTGTTGCGTGTGGGCTCACGTGTCGCTGTCTCGCATAAAGGCACCAAGACGACTCGGAAGGGAAAGATTACACTCTGCCGTCTGGATGGGACGTTTGACGTCCGCGTGGACGAACTGGGCGAGCAGGAGATGCTCAAGCGCGTGCAGGTCAAGCATCTGCGTGCTTTGAGCAAGCCTGGTGTCTACATGAAGGGGACGAGCGTCAAGGTCAAGCAGAAACACGAGTACCTGCGTGGGAAAGTGACTGTGTGCCGTGTGGACGGGACGTACGACGTCCAGCTGAGACGAACAGACAAGGGCGTCCTCAAGCGCATCGATGCGGACTTGCTGTCTCCCGATGATGACGGCGACGACGACGATGAAGCAGACAGCGACGAGGAGGAGGACAGAATTCACAAGCAAGTGTTCACCCAGAAGAGACGGCCTGCGAACGACTCAGACGACAACGAGGAGAAGAACGATGAGAGCGACACCAACGAGTACGACGATTTTGAGCTCGAGTTCACCAAAGGCGAGCGTGTGGAAGCCCGCTTCCAGGGCAAAGAGGCCTTCTACCCGGGCAAGATCGTGCGCGCGCTCTCAGACGGCACCTATGACGTGATGTACGACGACGGCGACGAGGAGACGCGCGTCAAGAGCCACCTCATCCGCGCCGTCAAGGCTGGTGGCGGTGGCGCCAAGGCGTCAACTGTTAGAACTGCGAACCAGTCAAAGGCGAGAAACCAGGACGACTACGGCGACGACGGCTTCGAGAGCAGCTAACTTAAGCCCATCATCATTATCACATGCAGCTAGCTGTATTAGGGTGGGTTGGAGTCTTTCGCTAAGCTAGGCGTCTTGGCATAGGCGCCAGGCTCACAGTTGCTGTAAGCTAAACCTGCGTGCGACTCTTTACATGACGGCGCGGTAGGTGACGTAGCGGCCGGCGGTCTCACTCGGGCGGATGATCTTGACAACCTGGCCGCGTGTGATACCGTAGTAGCGCGCGATGGGGTCCGTGACCTGCATGCGCGGCAGCTGCGAGTCCTTGATGCGGTAGCGCTTGAGCAGCGCGGCCTTCTCGTCGCGGTTGAGCACGCGGTGCACCGGTACGAGCGTGTGCTCTGTGATGTCCACAAGCAGCTCCGTCTCCTTGAAGTGCTCGATCTTGTAGCGCGGCGCCATCTCGTTCAGCGCCTGGCGCGCGAATGGCGTGATGCCTTCCTGAACCACGAGGATCGCCTTGGTCACATTCTCGTCCTTCATGCGGTTGCAGTAGCTATTGGGCAATCAAAAGACAGAGTGTTAGTGACAGAGAATATTGTGTGAGTAGTGTGGGTTGTTGCTAACGACAGCGAATATGATGATCAACGCACTTGCGGATCGGCTTGACGCCCACTTTGGTGTCCTCCGGGAAGAAGACGAATAAATTATCGCTCGGGTCGTCGATCTTCTCCACGAGGATCGTCATCATCTCGCGCGTCGGGTTGTCACCGAACTGTAAGGGATACAAAGAAACATAACGACACACACATGAGCATCTCTATACAACATAACAGGGCCCACATACACCTGCGCGTATCCATCCATCCATCTATTGATTGTTCGTTTCGCGTACCTGGTGCTGGAACGACTCGGGGGTCATCACCAGCTCGTTCTCGCTCACAATGTACCCTCTAAACAGCACATACACAGATGCGCACACACAGTACTATTAGTCACCCACTCAGCAGCAGGTACGATTGATACACAGTGCCCACAAGCCACACTGAGGCAAGCAAACACATACCGGTTGTGGAGCATCTTGACGGTGGTCTTGCGCACGCGGAAGAGGCGCGACGCTTCTGGCGTGAGGCCCGACATGACGACAGCTATAGGAGGAGGATGTGGGGTGAGCGTGCTTGGTGCTGGAGGCAGGTCGTAGGAGCCGCGGACAGACAGAGAGGAAGGGGCGAATGGAGCTGCTGCGTCGGCTGCGTGCTTTGAGCGCTTCCAGTGCTTTATCAAGTGTGTGTGAGGAAAAAGCACTGGGCTTCGCGACTCCAGGTAGTGCCCTCAATAGAAGTCCCCAATAGTAGAGGCCACTATTCGACAAGCGCACGGTTCGTGCAACCTCTTCACTACGGTACTTTTAGATACGTGACATTAAATAGATTAATATACCTTAACAAAGAATCAAAAGGTGCCGATTTCTGTGGATTCTCATCGCGCAACTGCAGCTCACCTTGTATAATGCGTTAAAATAGTAACAGAGTCAAAGCCTCCAGATTCGCATCCCTTTTGACTTGTACCCACTATGTGATCTGGTCAAGCGCCTTCCGTCTCGAATGTAATAGCTCGACAAAGTCAAAGTGACAACCACGGTATTGTAGATAAAGGGAGGTATTTTGGGTTGATTCTACATACAAAAGACAACCACTCGGGTATAGAAGTATTTAAGTACAGCCGCTTGTATCCGAAAAGGTTGTTCGAGCGCAACAAGCTATCCGGATGCCTCTCGTGTAGTCCCACACCCTCACCTCACGACACCACGACGCGCCGAGAGAGCTGCCATGCGAGGAGGGCGACACACACCAGCTCCGGTCCGTTCTCTGGTCTGTGCACCACGTACCACGCAATGGTTAGTGGCGGCATCGTGGTAATCCAAGACGACTCGCGACTTATTGTATCTGTGGCGCAGTACTTCGACGATTTGCATAGGTCGAGGGATTATCGCAAGGTTGTGTATGCAGACTTGCTGAAGATGAAGGTGTGTGCGAAGTGCGAGAAGAGTCTGAATGTCGCGGCACGACGGTGTGTTAACGATAGCATCACAACTTGTATCGAGTAGATCCATCAATGCTAACGTAAATGTTGTCGTTTTGTTCTTCTCACAACATCGACCGCCGCTTTTCATCAGCTTGTTGTGGCTCGCGTGATCCATGTTGAACGCGTTCGCTGGTAACCGCTCGACGATCTCGAAGCGGCCGAACATGGGGGATGTCATTGAACCTGGACACCACAAAATCCTTCTGTGTCGGCAGCTTGTGGTCCAAGATGCGCAGCACGCCCGTGTGTGCGTTCTATTGGTGGGGTCCATGATGTGCATGAGCACCTTCGTGCTGTCCTTCTCCACCTCGACCAACTCCTCTACTACTACTGGCTGTTGTTGCAGTACTTGAGCTGCACGTGCACCCACTTGTCTCTCTCCTCACTTCCCTCCTCCTGTGCTGGAACCGGATCAAACTTGCCCACCGCCGCCACGAGCGGCATGAAGTCCGTGATCGGCTTCTCCAGTCGCTTGAGCACGGAGATGCGCTTCTCGCTGCTGATCACGAGCACCGGCGAATTCGGGAACACGTATGCGAGCCCGTCGCCTTTGATTAGGTCCCACATCGTGAACGGCTCGCGGCTCTTGAGCGCCAGCACAGTGGTGTCATCACCCTTCAGCAGCGAGGTGGACACGGTCCACGGACCAAACGAGTACGTCTCCCCCAGGTGGACGGTGAGCTGAGCCGGAGCATAGGGTGAACGCGGAAAGAAGTTGTCGCGGAAGATGATGAGCTTGCGGTCGTGCGTGATGTACGAGCGGTTGCCCTTCTTGAGTGTGATCCACATGCCCGCATCTCCGCTGTGGCGCGCCATCTTAGCTATGAGCTCGCGGATGGGCTTCTCGCGCACCATGCTGTTGCCCATGACCGAGTGGCACACAGACCGCAGCACCTCCTTCCACACGAAGAACGGCTGCGACGTCAACAGCGAGCAGTCGAGCCACACAGCCACCTCGGTTGCGCCCACGGTCTCCATGATGGGCGCCAGGATGTTTCTCTCGACCAGTTCTCCACACTGCGTCGACTCGGCGCCGAGGTTCGACAGGTTGTTGAGAAACCCGTCACCGTAGAGCTCCGCCAACAAAGGCACGAGCTGGTTGCGCAGCTTGCCGCGCGTGCTCCACACTGGCGTCGTGTCCTTGAAGTATGGGATGCCGTACCGGTGTGCAAAGTCGAAGATCGCGTCCTTGTCAAAGTCGAGCAGCGGCCGCCAGATACGTACGCCGTTCACGACACTCGAGGCGCTCATGCCGTTCAGTCCCAGCAGACTCAGGCCCTTCATCATATTGGAGATCACGTTCTCTTGTACGTCGCCGCGGTGGTGACCGAAGCACATGCCCGGCGCGCCGTACTGTGCCATCACCTCGGCGTACGTCGCGTAGCGGATCTCGCGCGAGATGCGCTCGTAGTCATCGCGCTTGGTCACGTTGCGCTTCACTTCATCGATGCGGCGCACGTGGAACAAAATGTCGAAGCGCGCGCACCACTGGCGCACGTATTCGCACTCGGCACGGCTCTCGTCGCGGTTGCCGTAATCCAAGTGCACGGCCACGATCTTGAAATCGTTGTGCGAAGCGCGCAGCTTGTGCAGCAAATAGGCCACGACCATCGAGTCGACGCCCCCCGAGAGCGACACGGCCATAAACGGATATTCTTTGGCGCGCATCGTGACCAAGTACTCGTGCATGACCCTGTACAGCTTGCTCTTGGGCATGTCGCTCTCGTCCGTCTCGACAAAGTGGCGCTCAAGGATGTCGTCGTCGCTCTCCACGCGCTTCTCGCCGCGCAGGTGCTGCAGCCGATTCTGCGTCGTGCGCCGGAACTTCTCCAACAGGTCCACGTGCGAGCTCTGCAGGGTCTCACGCGCAGCGATGCTCTCGAGTACAATGTGTAATCGCTCGGCGGTTGGCGTGTGGCGCAGCGGCATCATCACGAACACGAACTGGGGCACCTCGAGGTCCGTGTGCCAGTGCCTCTCGACCAGCACCTGCGCGAACTGCAGTGCGTGCGCGTCGTTGCGCAGCAGCTGCTCTTTGCTCTCACTGTGACGGTACACGTGACGCGAGAACTGGTCCAGCAGCACGATGAGCGCTACAAGCGTCTTGCGCTGCTCCTGCCACTGGTCGAGCTCGTGACGCTCCGCGCGTTGCAGCAGCGCGCCAAAGCGCTCGGCAATGAGCGCGTCCATGCGCTTCTGCTTCTCGGACGCCTCGGGCGGGAACCACTTGGACCTGTAGTTGTCGTTCTGGTCGCCGTCGAACCAGAACGCCAGTACGTCGAGCGCTTCAGCCGCCGGCGTCGTTGATGCGGAAGGTGCCGCCGCCATCTTCACTGTTGTGATCTCCATCCACGCGCTGCTGCTCTTTCAGCAGAAGGGCCTTTATTTAAGGCGGGCTTCGTTTAGTTTGCTGGGTTTGTGTGTCTGTAGTGGCGGAGCCTGCGTTCGTTCGAGGGGCTTCTATTGTTTTTTTTGTATGGTTTGGTCAGTACCGGTATTCTCGAAAGTACAGTATATTCCGAGTATGCGCTGACGATAGCACAGTCAGAATCGTACGGGCACATGAGCTCACGGCGAAGGAGTTGACGTCGTCAGACATGATCGACGAGCAGCCTCTCAGGATATACTCGAGCCTTTCAGTCACCCAAGCCAAACTCACTGTTTTTCAAGTCACAGAATATCCCTGCCTCCAGGCCAATAAGCCATTCGGTTCGTGGAGGCAGGCTCGAAAGGCGCGGCGTCAACTCGGCTTCGTCTATTGTATCATCTTTAGAGCGCTGGAGTAGAACTCTACACAAAGACGTTACCACCCTACTGCGGCGCGACAGTTTGGATGAGCTTGAGCGCCGTGTGCCACGCCTTAGCGACTGACGCCTTCACTCCCGGCTTCTCGAGGTCGCCGTGGTTCACATCCGGAAAGTTGAGAGCGCTGTTGCGCTTGCCGGTCTCAGGCTTGCCAGGCAGGATCTCGATCACCCTGCCGTTCTCGCGCACGAACGGCGGGTCGGCGCTGGCTGCGATCAGCAGCTGAGGTACCGTGATGCGCTCCGCGAGCTTCTCCATGGCGCCATCAACGCTCACAAGGCTCTCAAGACTCCACGACGGGTGGAAGTAGATGTTGCCCTTGATGACAGGCGTAGCGAGCGCAGACTGGTGCGCGCCGACCCAGCCGCCGAAGCAGTAGCCGTACGAGACGAAGGTTTCACACTTGTATTCGCTCTGCAGATACGCGATGGCGTCCTGGATGGAAGCACGCTGGGAATTCTCAAAGTTTACTTGTGCATTCAGTCACCCATGCCGTCGTAATTCGGGTGATTGCCGATCCACTCACCGTCCGTGAGATCCACGAGCAGCACGGCGTACCCGATCTTACCCAGGTGGTCGGCGTCCTGCTTGGAGTGACCGCTGTCCGGATCGAAGATATCGGTGAACGCGAGGAGTCCGGCGCGCGCCTTGGCGGGGCCAGCCTGGTAGAATGTCGCGAGGCCAGAGGTCTTGATGGCACCGAGATCAGGGGCGACGCTCTCGAGTACGGGCTCCGAGTTTACGGGGCAGCAGCTCATTGTAGTTGCTTGAGCTGGTTGCGTGTGTGGAATGGAGACGAACTGGCAATAAAGGGATCAGTTGGAATGACAAACGACAAGTATCCGCCTTGGCCACGCTCGTGGTCGTCGGGTCGCATGTGCTCGCGCGAATCCGCGATGACGTACCCCGGTCGACCACAGGTTGGTCCGGAATCAGCTCTGGCATGGCGTTGGACTCTCGCCAAGACCCCTCAAATCGTTGTCGGCCGTCGCGTACGAACCGAGTCTCGGCGCCTTCGAATACATAAACCTCCTCCTCATTTCCTGAGCACCCTTCACCACTCCAGTTGAGTGACCCTACGTAAGACAACAAGCACACAATTGGAAACGTGACTTCACACTGAGCAGATCCAACACAAGAACATATACACGTCCGTGACCATCGTTTCGCCGTCTACGATGAAGAACTTCTTGTGCATCATCCGACGAGAAAGCCGCACATCAACTCCCG
>JAASGO010000443.1:0-23759 GCA_023334245.1 Globisporangium cederbergense
GTCAAGGGAGGCGAGAAGATCGGCATCGTCGGTCGCACGGGCGCCGGCAAGTCGAGTCTCACGATGGCGCTCTTCCGCATCAGCGAGCTTGCTTCAGGCTCTATCTTGGTTGACGGCGTGGACGTCAGCAAGATCGGACTCCAGACACTGCGCGAGAAGCTGTCGATCATCCCACAGAACCCTGTGCTGTTTGAAGGTACACTGCGCAGCTACCTGGATCCCTTCGCGGAGTTCAGCGACGAAGAGCTCTGGGCATCCATCCGTCAAGTGGGACTGAGCGACCGCATCAGCGAAGCCGAACACAAGCTCGAGTACAACGTCGAGCAGAACGGTGAGAACTTCAGCGTGGGCGAGCGCCAGATGCTCTGCATGGCGCGTGCGTTGTTGCGCAAGTCGCGCATCGTGATCTTCGACGAAGCCACCGCTGCGATCGACCACGAGACGGACAAGAAGCTGCAGCAGGTGATCCGCACGGCGTTCGCTTCGTCGACCGTGCTCACGATCGCGCATCGCCTCGACACCGTGCTGGACTCGGACCGCATCTTGGTGCTTGACCACGGCGAGGTGGTCGCGTACGCCAAGCCGCAGGAGCTCGTGCAGCACGGCAAGGGCCACTTCTTCGACTTGGTCCAGGAAGGCGGCTACTTGGACAAGATCGCCTCGCACTGGACCAAGTAAACTGCGCTCGTATCGTCACTTCGTCCAGCTGCAGCTGTAGACGCATCTCTTTCTCATTTCTTCTCATTCATCCACTGCACGCCGCTTTCGCTTTGGTCCGCAAGCGCAGCATGCTCGTTTCACCACTGCACCTGTGCAAATAGCCGGAACGACAGACAGAAAATATCACGTATCGCTCCATGTTTCCAACAAAACATACTCGCGTGATTCAATCGATCAGCTCGCGTTCATCACACAGAAACGACAGGGAACGCGAGCTGCACCGATGCACCACCATACATCACATGCTGTACACACGCTGAGCCTCCACTTACTTGCACACCCACTCGCTTATCGTCGTTGTGCGCCGTCTTCGCGACGTCAAGAAGCTCGGTTGATCGTCAGGGCAATTCCGCATTTTGAAAGTGCAACAATGAATTTGCACGAAACTACAAAAATGATACCATAGGAAATTTAATTTACAAGAGCGACCTATTTGGGTCAAACACCAAACGCAAGTAGAGCTCACTCTTGACTCGCCATGCAGAGCACGAGCGGCAGGAGCGCGCTGCTCGCGTGGCGTCGGTGCGCAGCGGCGCTGAGAGGCGTTAGCAGCAGCAACATCCGATGCGCGCCTGCTACTCGAGTAGCACATGCGCAGCGCCAGCAGCAGCAGGCGCAGCGGGCGTTCTCCGGGACCAGCAGCGCGTGCGCGCGCGCCGCGGCGGCGACGTCCACCGAAGCCAAGCCCATTGACGCGTTCCCAGCGGCAGCTCCATCCTCAGACGACGATAACAGCTCGCTCGCACAACTAGAGAAGAGCATTGCACTACGAGATCCGGTGCAGGCGCTGCTGCACTTCGACGCGCTGCAGGTCTCACCGAGCCCTGTGATCGCGCAGCGACTGGCGATTCTGCTGGCGAAGAAAGGAATTGAGGCGGCGCAGATTGTGCGCGCCAAGCAAGTGCTCAAGGACGTCTACATGTGCGTTGCCGCGCTGCTTCGTAATGAACTGTTATGCGGCGAGCGACTGACTGTATGCATGTCAATCATGTAGGCTGCCAGCGCTGCAAGCGGACGACTTCACCAAGCTGGCGTCGATCTACGTCGTGGATGGGTGTCTGCGCCACAAGATGGTTGACGAGGCTGTCGAAGTAAGTGGCTCCTAGTATAAGTGTGTGAGCAGTTCCATAAACACCATTGACTGACAGACCTACCGTTTGCTGTCCTTTGTAGATCTACGAAGAGGCACTAAACGCCGGAGTCGTCCTGGACCTGCCGGCGTACGACGCGCTGCTGCGTGGGCTCGTGGACGTGGGCCAGGTGGACGACGCCGTGACGATCCTGAAGGAGATAGTGGCGCAGAAGGACGTCTCACCCACTGAGCAGACGTACGCCCCGCTGCTCATGGCGCTCATGGAGCGCTTCGACTACACCGACGTCGTCGATTTGATTGACCACGGCCGGTCACACGGCATCGCGTTCACCCTCGAGGTAAGTTCGAGGCTTTGATGTGTGTCTTGTAGGTGTTGTTATGGGGAGGGCACATACGCTAACCACTATGTCATTGACATGATGTATACTGCAGTCATACGACCCGCTGGTGGAGCTGGGAGAAGAGCAGGGCGAGGACCCCGACTGTGTCGACGGCCTTGAGAAGCTCATGGTCTACATCAACAGCGCACTGGAGGACGACGGTGTACGTACTGGCGATCTGTACTTGGCTGCGTAGCTTCATGTGTACTGACCTAACAGATCGGTATGGTTGATGTTTCAGCTCATGACGGACTTCGACGAAGACGGCATCGACATCGAGTTCGTGGAGGAGGACGACGATGGCGATGACGACGACTTTGACGACCGCCACCAGGACGACGACGACGAGTTCAAGTGAGAGTAGCGTGACCCAGCGAGCACACCCTGTACAGACTTGATAGAGCCACAAACAATAAGCAAACAGAGACCTGAGCGTGAGTCTCGTGCCAATTCTCATTTCCAGCATTTCTGTCCGTTCAACCAGTTGTATATCTTTTAAACGGACTTCGCATATATGGGCGTGATCACTGGAAGCATAGTGAAACCAAGACTGCCGTCCTTTCTTGCTGCTGCAGTCGTTTACAGCCGTTTAGAGCAACACTTTGCGCAACATTAGCTCACCAAGCTTGTAAAAAGAAGACCCCTTCCATTTCGAAAAGAAGCACACAGCAAAGCAACATGCCCGACGCCAAAGTCATCGTAATTGATTGATCTTGCCGCGAAAGACCACGTGTAGTGTGCTTGATCAAGTGGGCGCCATGAAGGCAGAGAAGGTGATAGCGAGGAAACGAAGGCTACTGACGTCTCGGGGCGCTGACGTCGGTCGCCTTCGTCTTTTCTTTATCACCTTGCGATTCCTGACACCAAGGTTACTACTGTACTCGAGTATGTAGATTGTCAAACGGCTGCGTCTTGTGTCTCCACGAGCAGTTCCACCGACGGCTCCATTGACAGGTACTTGACGAGGTTCCCGCGACCACACACACGCCGATGAAGTCCCAAGGTGCGCATACACACGACATCTAGTGATAAAGCTTACAACAAACATTGGTATTGGGCAATTAAATTAATGAATGGACTCGATATGTGCTGTCCACCGTGCGGCGTGCGGCTCGCTCTTGCATGTTTCCTCATAGTGTGAGGTCTGTCTTGCTCGCGCATCCAGTACTCGCATGATGTGTTGTGATGCATTGCTGCCTCATGATCACTCTCTTGGTTGGTTTAAATGAGGTCAGCGCCAAGCTTCCGCCAGATCCTCAGGGTGAGTGGGTTCCCGCTGTGCGAGTAGTACTGCAGGATGTACGCGAAGAGCGGCTCATTCGCCACGAGCTTGGCGAGCAGCAGCAGCAGACAGAGCACGCCCGTCTTGCGCAGCAGCAAGCGGAGCAGCATCACAAACTGTTGGCGCTGGTGGCTCTTGTGCTGGGGCTTGCTTATAGTAGCGGTGGTGGCGGGAGTGAACGGCGTCAACTGCTGCTGGTCCATTGTGTTACTTGATCGGGCTTGTGTGGTTTGTGCTAGTGGCCTTGGGCGCGAATTGAAGAGTGTGTGGGTGGCAACCTGCTATTGTCATGCGTTTCACCATTGGCAGTCAATCGCATTGATGCTCGCGAGCAGGTGTTGGACCTTGGCTTGGCTCGTGCACCCGATCTCTTTTGGATTTGAAGCTGGACGGCTGCATCTGCTGCCGTCTGGTTGGCTGGAACAGCCGTCAAGACAACTACACTTGGGGTTTGTATGCTTCTGGACCTGGCTTCAGCTCGTGACGACCCAGAGCTGCCTGGTGACCGACAGCGATGAAACGCATACAAACTCCAAGTCGTTTGTTGTACCTCCGCAACAGCGCAGCACACAACGAAACGCGAGCTTTTGGGGGTCGCACCTCGTTGTGCTGCCGTCAGCATTTCTTTCCCGCGATGCCAAAAAAAATACAGGAGACCTCTCAGAATCAACATCGCGTCGCCCTCGTCGCATTTTCGACTGACGCCTCTGTCCTGTGGAGGTTGCTTCGTTCAGTATTAGTATTAGAGGTCATTTGAACTCCAAGGCGGCAGGTAGGCATCACGAGGCCGTTGATCATGTCGTAACAGAATGTTGAACGTGTAGTATCTGCGGCTCTCACACACACAAAGCAGCACTCGACAGGGCAATACTCCCTACAACTACTTTACGAGTCGATCTTGCATGCAGGTTAGCTGGTTGGTTTAGTTTTGACGAGCCAAACAACTAGCGACGGGTGGTAGTGTTACGACGTTGACTGTGAGTGGTGGTGGAGAGCGTCCCAGTAGTGTGTGTCGTGCAGCGCACTTAACTTGACAAAAAAAATCACATTACACTTAGTAGGAAAAACGAGGAGCTCAGGTACAGCACGCAAGCTTTAGAGCGCGGACGAATTACGACTTGGGCTCCTCTGGTGCAGGAAACTGAGCGCCGCCTGCTGGAAGCGCGCAAACGGACAGAGCGCCGCGTGCGCGTGGGTCGCAAACGCCACCTCCTGTCCTTCAAAGAGCGGCTTGACGAAGAGCGCGCCCGTGCGGCGGTGTACGAAGATTTCGAACGTCACCATCGCGCCGTAGCTGGGGATCGTCGGCGGCACCTGCAGCTGCAGCGCCATGATCAACGCCACAATCGAGTTGTCGTGGCCGGAGAAGAGCGAGAGCTTATATGGGTTCTTGCCCTGTGGTTGGCAGCACAAGGATTTCCAGTTAGAGCCATTCATACCATAACACTAGAGCACGGCACTACGCACCTCGTGGATGTCGTTCAGGTGGCTGTAGATGCGGTGCACACCCGAGTGGAAGCTATTGAAGCAAAAGTCGCGCTTGCCGTAGAGCGCATGCCAGAGCCACGCGTCGAAGCCGCGAATCTGCTCCAAGAGCTCGGGCGTCAGGCCAGCTGGGAACGCAAGGCCATGCTCCATGCGACACGTCAGCACCTCTCGCACTGTTAAGACACACGGACACACGGCTTTAGTCACCGGATCATTATGAGCAAGACCAGGCATCATGTCACGTACGTCCTGTCCAGGGAACGCGGCGTCCGGCCTCGATGCCCACAATCTTGCGCACGAGCTTGCCGGCCTCCGCGAGCCCCTTGGGCGCATTGCGCTTAAGGTCATCGGCCAGGAGCACCGCAAGATCACCGTAAATCTCGTACGAGTGTGTCGGCGCAATGCGGTTGTGGTCATCCGCTCGGATGATGAACACCTGGTCGTCGTCATCACTACCGTTGTTGTTGTCGTTGCCATTCTCGTTAAAGTACGATGGAAACACGCCCGAGAGCACGCTCTGTGCGGACCGGATTGTACGGCGGATGTTGGTAGACTCGACGTACACGTCCCGCATCGGGTCGAGCTTGTCCAGGAACGCCGCGTACTTGGTTCGCAGCGCCGCACCTTTCGCGCGCATGCCCACAACGCCTTTTGCCGTGAGCTGACCGCAGGGCCACTGACCGCCATGGCGCGGTGAGAGCGGCGGCTCGTTCGGGTACTGTGCGTTCACGACGCGCGTGCCGCGGTTGAGCGTCGCGATGTCGTCCAGGTCCGCGAGTCGTGTGATCCAGAACTGTGTCTCGGCAGCGTCCATGCTCAGATGCGCGCCAACTTTGCGCGTGATGGGCGAGCGGTCGCCGTGACGAAAGAGTACAAACACGTGCAGCAGCTCCAGCTCGTACTCGGGCGGCACGTCATCCTGCTGCTGTGGCTCAGCCATCGTAGGTTGCGTTCTGCCAACGGACCGACACCCGCGAGCGGAGCTCTTGGATGATTCGCATACACATGCACAACAAAGCTCAACCTGAAGTGATCTCCTTTCTATTGGCTGGAAATAGGTACTCAAAGCTGTCTGACTTGATTGGGTAAAACAATGCTTTTCTCAATTAGCCTTTCGGATTGGCTAAAAAGAATGTGCTGCAACTATCTCGCATTCAATTCGTCAAAATTATATGTAGATTTCATCTATTGGCTAAAATCCACTAATCCCAAATACGCGCCGGCAATTGGCTGAAATTCCCCTCTCTCATTGATCCCCCCGATCTTGCTTGATGCCACGTGTGTGTGTGAAGCAAGCATCAAGCATCAGAGCAGCTTTCAGGTTACGAGACCACGAGAAACAACTGCTGAAGACGATGGCTCGAGGAGGGCTGCTGCGCGCAGCGCTTGTGCTGCTGGCGGCGCTCGCGCTCGTCATGACCGCCATGACCACCACTAGTGTGGACGCCAAGAAGAGCAGCACGAAGGGATCGTCCGCCGTGGCAGGCGGCAGCGAGAAGCTCGCGGAGCTCCAGGGCCGCGTGCGCGACGGCGTCGTGCAGCTCACGGCCGATGTCTATGAGAAGTTTGTGCTGCGCCCGAACCGCCCGTACCATCTCTTCCTGCTCTTCACGGCCTCGGCTGACAAGTACAGCTGCGACGTGTGCAAGTGAGTGTCGTTATGTCTGTGCTGGGAATAATGGCGATGCGGTGAACCTGAGCTGACTGATCCCTGTGACTTCTTGTCCTGTGATAACGACAGGCAAGTGGGACCCGAGTTCCTCGTGCTGGGCGAGTCGTACACGAGCGCCAAGCAGGTGAAGGTGGACACGCGCGACGGCCTCGACATCTTCTTCGGTGTCGTCGACTTTGACGTCAACCAACCCGTCTTTGGCATTGTACGTCCCTACTGTATCATGCTCATATCCATGCTCTTATAGCCGACTGTGACTTACTAACACTCATGACGTGACTGTTGATGTTATAGTACGGCTTCACGTCGGCGCCGCACATCGTGTACGTCGGCCCGGACCGTTCGGACGACGCCGGCAAGAAGGCGCCCGCCAAGGTGAAGGTGCCGGACGCGGACATGTACAACGTCTACTCGAGCGGCAAGAAGGCCGAGGACGTCAACGCGTTCGTCAAGCAGAAAACCGGCTTTGACGTATGTCCATTTGGTTGTTTTATCACAAGTCCTCTGGTGTCGCTATTGCCTATACTGACTATGCGTGTATTGTAGTTTGTGGTTCAGCGCTCGAAGGCGTTCCTGTACGCGCTCGTGGCGGCGGTGCTGGTCGTGTTCGCCGTGGCGGCGAAGATCGTGCTTTCAAACTTGGACAAGCTCCTTGTCAAGTTGCGACGAAAGCGTCTGTGGATGACGGTGTCGCTGGTACGCTCTTGCTGCTGTATAAATCTATCTTTGAAAGTTGAAGCTGACTTGAAAATGGTAATTTGTAGCTCTTCTACGGCCTCTCGGTCTCGGGCATGGTCTACTGCATCATCCGCGAGCCGCCGGCGTACTCAACCGAGCGCAATGGCAAGATCAAGTTCTTCCACCCGCAGGGCCGCTCGCAGTTCGTCGTCGAAGGGCTGATCATCGGCGCGTACGACGTGGCGGCCGCGGGCTTCATGATCTTGCTCTCGCAGTGGGCGATCTACCTGCACCGCCCGGCGCTCCGCTACGGCGCGATCGCGATCTGCGCGCTTGGCTTCGTGTTCATGTACCGCGAGATGATCGCGTGCTACACGTTCAAGAACCGCTGGTACACTGGCTGGATGGGCTTCTAAGTTGCATCCATTCCCGTGATGCAAGCGAAGCTCTTTCAATAAAGAGAGCGAGAGAGGATGACAAGGACCTGGGCGTTGCTTAGACAGCCTGTGTGTCTGTGTGTCTGTCTGTCTGCTGGCTTGCTGTTGTTGCAGGAAAGTGGTTTTGTGAGTGAGCCAAGCGAGCGACAGGTGTGTGACCTCGAGGTACCAACAGTAACTGGACATTTGAACATGAGTGAGATGGCCAGGTGATTGGACTGAAACGAGTGAGGCGCGCTGTGAATGTGTATTATACCTCTGTTGATCTGACTGACATTGCCTCTCTGACTACCTTTAAGAACCGCCGCAAGGAGAACGCTGATATAATAGTCGAAGGACTTCTCCGCCTGTTGAGTTCGACTTGAGGAAGCTAGCAACTCGAAAAGACGAGCGATCACACCAAAGCCCGATCGGCTGGTCCCGACAAGGTCACGAACCAGCTGGTCAAGTTGATAGCCATGATCAGCAGCATGCATCTGCAGTTGGAGTTTCAAGACTCGAGCTTCTTTATGACTGATCGATCGTTCGATAAGAGAGGTCAGTCCTCGAAATTGCTGCTGCTTCAGATCGTGTTCTCGTGAAAAGGCACAGCTTTCGTTTAAGTACGCATGGAGAAATTCCAGTCAAAATTTTTTTATCACTTCAGCTGTCTATCCGGTTTGGTGCGCACTTATCCAAACGAGGACTGTATTCCACAAGTTTCGTATTGAGCCTTCTTATGAAGAATTCCCTTTTTATTGTACATTGATCTTTTTAAAGAGCACTATTTTGTCTCTCTAAAGCAAGTAATCTATTGCAAATCTAAAACTACTCATTAGATCAATCTGGATTCTATTTTTCCTTTGCGATTTGCGACACGTCTGCTGCTTGTCGGCTCTGTGTCGTTGCGGCGCAATCCGGATTCCAGCGCAGAACGCGCGAGTGCGCAAGGAGGAAGGAAGGAGCGAGCGAGTGAGGCGTCGTTCGCGCGCACTTCCGCTCTTCAGCTCTTCCGCTCTCTCTGCGCTAGAGCAGACAACACGCAGCAGGAGGCGCCACCCGTAGCAGACAGCGACCATGGAGGGCTGGCTCACCAAGCGCCGCGACCACATGAACCTCATCTGGCGTACGTTCTCTTCCGTTGCGTCTCGTGATGGATGCCACCACTGGTGGTGTTGTGTGTGTATGTTTGTTTACACTATTAACACTTCTGCTTGTGATTGATTGTGATGCCGAACGGACGCACATGTGTACAGTGGAGCGCTACTTCGTGCTCGATGGGAACCAGATGCGCTACTACCGCAAGCGAGGGGACCCGGCGCCGCGCGGCACCTACGTGCTCACGGATGGCTGCCTTGTCAGTAGCGTCTTCAACTCGGAGGAGAAGCATAAGCACCATGGTACGTTCGCACGCGCTTTCTTCCGCAATTCCCGGTTGCATGTTTGCTTGTGTGGGGTGGTGCATGCTTGCTTGTTGTTACTTTTCTGCTGGCTTCCACTAGCTTGCTTGCCGTGTTGTTTGCTGCATGAGTTGGTATCTTCTTTGCTGCTTTGTTTGCCTGCTGCTTGCTAGCTTTCCAATTGTTTGGTTGCTTGTTTATTTGTTTCTAGCTTGCTTGCGTGTTGTGCTCCTTTAAGTGTGTGCCTTGCTAACATGTGTGTGTGCTACTCCATCTCTTACCTGGCGAACAGGCCCTGTGTGGATGTTCCGCATCACCTTTGCGGTGGAAGTGGGCGAGAAGTCGTACAAGAAGGACCGGTTCCTGGACCTGGGCGCCAAGACCGAGGAGAGCGCGCGCGACTGGAAGAAGGCGATCGAGAACGCCGTGCGTTCTCTGCGCGAGCTCGTGCTACACCAGCGCAAGATGAAGACGGACGCCGCGGCGATTTACCCGACGCAGTACTCGGTGCCGCGTCTGCTCAAGGCCGACGAGGACACGGTGTCGCTCTTCAACCTGGATGCCGACAACGTCAAGGCCGAGCAGGGCTGGTGGCTCGCGCGCGTGGAGGAGGGACTGCGCATCATGCAAGAGTGTCCGCTGGGTCCGAACGTCGCGGCCTCGCTCTACGCGCAGCATGCCAACACGACGAACGGGCTGATCTTCTCGTCGCTCATCAGTGCGATCCTGACGTTCAGTATCATGTACTCGTTCGTGCACAACATGCTCTTTTGCTTCACGACGGCGGCGGCCGCCGTGGCCGTGTGCTGCGTGGCCATCACGCCATCGCATGCGATCGAGATCCCGTCGTTCCGTGTCTCGCAGGTCGTGAACGGCTCGCCCACGGAGGTGTTTCGCTTGCTGATGAATCTGAAGCGATACCAGCGCTGGGACCCGTCAATCGCGACCATGCGCGTGGTGCAGCAGATGGACGACCACGCCGACATCGTGTACATCACGCAGCGACCGACGTACCTGTGGCCGCTCTGGCAAAAGCCGCGCGACCTCGTGCTCATGCGTTACTGGCGTCGCGAGGAGGACGGGTCGTACTTCGTCATGTACCAGAGCATCGAGCACCCGGAATGCCGCGTGCGCCACAACTACGTGCGTGCGACACTGCTGGGTGGCGGCTTTGTGATCGCGCCGCAGAAAGTGCCGAGCGGTGCGATTCGCTCGCACGTGACGTACGTGCTGCGCTACGACCCGGGCGGCTGGTCGCGTATCTACCATCAGCTGGGCATGGACGTGGACCTGGTCATGCCCATGCTGCGCAGCGTAGTGGGCATCCGCGATGAGCTCAGCGGCGCGGACTTCATCACGCCCAACGTGACGGTGGCCTCGGCGGACGGCAATGGCGAAAATGGTACTGTGGGACGTACAGAAGACCAGGAGGGCGGTGGCGACGTGATGCGCACGAGCGTGGACGCCATGGGCGTCGTGGTGGGCGTCACGCGTCTTAAGACGAGCCTGCCAGAGAAGATGTGGTCCGAGCCGGACGCATCGGCGTTCATGGTGCGTGGGCCCAACTACCTGGTCGACAAGAAGAAGATCCCGTCGGCACCATCCAAGTTCCACCTCGTGGGCGTGGACCTGCTGTCCTTTGAGAGCGCGAGCGACCGGTATCACATCTCGGCGCGCAGTGACAGTGTCGGACGCAATGCCGGCGGCAACAAGTTCACGTTTGTGATCAACATGATCATTCCGGGCGCCGAGAACGTGTGCATGGTGTTCTACTTCCAGCCGGCCAAGGACAACCTCTTTGAGGATGGCTCGCCCTTTTCGGAGCTGCTCAACGACTTCATCGACGGCGACGACGCGTTCCGCAACTCACGCTTCAAGCTCATCCCGACGGTCGTCGAGGGCAGCTTCATCATCAAGCAATCGGTCGGGTCCAAGCCGACGCTTCTGGGTAACAAGCTCAAGTGCCCGTACCACAAGGGCGAGAACTACTTCGAGGTGGACATTGACATCTCGTCCAACTCGGTGGCCAACACGGTCGTGGGCATGGTGCAGGGCGTGACCAAGTCACTCGTGGTCGACATGGCCTTCCTGCTCGAGGCGCAGTCCGAGGAGGAGCTCCCGGAGAACATCTTGGGCGCTGTGCGTCTGCAGAACATCTCACTCGATAAGCCCCGGCGCGTACCCAAGGCCACCACGGCCATCGCGTAGGAACGAACTCGTGGCTGAACGAGTAGTGGACAACTTGGGTGGAAACTCGTAACGCCTTACATCTTGATGTGATCTTTGTTCACTTCGCTTGTGCTTCAAATCGCCTCTCGGTGGGCCCGCGAAGTTTCTACGAACCCCATATGGCAATCGTGTCTCTCGTTGTGAATCGCTCACTCTCCTGTAGCTAGCTCTTTGATGATGAAAGAAATACCTATGGATTCGATGGGATAAAAGGATCCTAATAAACTCACTTTACAACGTTATCACTGTCTTCCTAACTAGGTTTCATATTTCGCGAGTCCGCCGTAACTACTACTAGTATCATACCTCGTGCTGCTCGAGGTCTCGACACCAGCCGCCGTCATCCTCGCCTCCTTCCTCTACGACTCGGAGCAAATTTGCATGGTCCCAGACCGTATCACCAAGCGCCACTTGACTCCACAGCTTGTTCACGAGACTCGCGTTGTAGAGGTCGGCGTTCGTCAGGAACCCGCAGATCGCGGAGCTCACGGCGCTCTTCACGGGTGGGAGCTCATTTCCAAAGAGCGGGTAGAGCAGTACAGGGTCAGACTGCCTCACTGGAGCTGACACGGAGGGTGACGCTGTCAACCTTCGCACCCGCTGCTGGTGCTTCGGCTTGCCACCCATTGCTGATGGAGTCCCATACTGCCACTTGCCGACAGAAGCAGCCTGCAGAGTGCTCTCGGACAGGGGCGACACCGAGAGCTTCTGTCTCTTGAGCCCAGCGCCCACCGTCGGGGTCATGAAGACCGTCGATGGCGTGGACGGTGTTCCTACAGGCTTGAGGCGGAAGCTCAGGCTGCTGGGCTTACTGGCGCTCATTGATCCACCAGCAGGGCCCGAACCTGGAGTCGAAGCGTACACTGCGGCATTCGCTCGCAGCTGGGACCGGAACCGCTCGTTGTGCTCACGCTCGCGACGAGGGGAGACCTCGAGCGGGGACGAGAAGTTCTTGGCCCAGGTCTCACGGTCGATGCGCAGCCGGTGCCGTACGTTGTGCAGCACGGGGGACACGAACGTGTCGTCCACGTCGTTGAGCAGTCGTGAGGGCGTTGCGTTTGCAGACAACGCGCCGCTGGACGCGTGGCTGGCACACGGGGCTTGGTTTTTGCAGTCCTTGAGGTAGGTACACACATAATCAACTTGTTAGCTTCATCCTGGCTCCATACGAGGCTATCCAACAACGTTGTGAGAACCAAGAGACTTACGATGCAGCGGCAGTTGTCGCCGCACGGGACGCCGGCCTGGAAGCACTCGCAATACTTCTTCTGGCACGCTGACTTCTTGCAGTGGCAGCCGTGCTTATGCATTTTCTTGAGGTCGGCGCCACTGCTGCGACCGCCGCCAATGCCGAACTTGCCCGCGCCGATGGGGGTCGCAAATGCATTCACACTACCAGAGCTTGGAGTGTTAGTCATCATTCGGATCCCATGTCCAGGCGTCGAGAGACCCGACGAGACGCCTGTGGACTCGATCTTGGGCTTAAACGCGTTCGGGTTCTTCTCCAGGCGAGCAGCGATGGCCTGCTGGCGAATCACTTCGGTCGCGGGCGTGTTGGCGCAGCCCTGGCAGTTGCAGTTTTCGTCGCAGTAGCCACCACTCGCAAAGCACTCGCAGTACCTGTTAGCCAACCACACACATACACAAAGGTTAGCAATTAAGAGCATAGTAGTATCACACGAGTCAAACAAAGTCAACGTACAGCTTGAGGCACTTGGACTTCTTGCAATTGCACGGTGCCTTCTTGGGTGCTGGAGTTGCCGCCACCATCTTCAACATAGAGCTCCCGTCGTAGGCACCTGGTGTTCTGCTCACTGGCGCTGGAGTCGTCATGTCTCTCCCGTCTAACTGCTTGGTGGCAACGGGGGTTCCGGACGTGACGGGCAATGCTGAAGAGATGCTCGCAGAGTGCCCCAGTGGTGTCTTCTTGAGGCGCAACGCGGCTGCCACATGAGAGGACAGGGTCACTGGAGTCGTTGAAGCGCCTGCCCCCGATAGTCCCGAGGGTGGGACAGACTTGGATTTCTTCCAGTTGGACGACGGCGTCATCACGAGTGTCGAGGACACTGGAGTGGACGTGTTTAGCGCCTGCCGAGCTGTTGTTGATGATGATGACTTCGATGGCGTTGTCGCTGACTGGATCGACAGTACCGAGTACGACGAGATCCCATGCTCTAATTTCCGTGGCGTTGTTGTCAGAAAATTTGTGTCCAGGCGGGTGGTCGCAACGAGCTCCTGGCGTGGGATGCGACCATTCCGCGGGTGGTGAGGAGATCGAGATGGGGACATCTTGAGCGGCGTCTGCAGCAGTTTCCGCTGAACTGGCGCCACGCTGTCCTGGAACGCGAGTCTCGTCTCGTCCAGCTTGCGCTTGCGGTTCTTCTTTCGTCTGTAAAACAAACGATCAACCAATGTTAGTGACCTAACAATCACAGTTTCTAGAGCACTAGTGGCTTTCAAAACCAATTTCTGACTTACAGGCTGTTGTTGATGGCCTCGATTTCGCGCTTCGAGTACGAGAGCGTCGAGGGCTCCAGTGGCACGTGGAGCTTCATCTTCATGATGCTGTGCGTCCCGATCTTCGAACGCTCATCCCTTCCGGGTGTCGCACTCGTCGATGCCTGAATGTTTGGAAACGACTCGTTCAGAATCGACGAGGACGCAGAACCCGATGAGCGTGAAGATCCCCCTGACGACGAGTAGCTTGTGATCGATGCGCGGCGGTACATGGGCGTCTTCGGAGTCAGCGCTGTAGACGACGATGGTGTTCGTCCAGCAGAGCTAGATGACGCCTTTCTCGACTTCTCACTTACGTCAGCAGCTCCGTCTTCGTCCAACTTTGGCATTGGGAATGGCGGGATCCTGTCAATATACCAGTAAACAAACAGTGGTCAGTGTTTGTGTTCACAAATGACCATGCGAAAGGCATGGATTACTTACAGTCGCGGCAGCTCATACGACTCCATCGATACCAGCGGCGAGAGCCGCACCGACAGAAAACTGGATTCGAACTCTTCCGCATGTACCAGTGGCGACAGCGAGTTGGCGAATGAGAAGAATGAGTCTTGCTCGCCGTTGGCGCCCGTCAACCCGCTTGGCGCACTTCGATACAGATCGTCGGCGTCAATGGAGCTCTCGACGTCAGCGTTGTCATCGTCGTGTGCCCCGCGTTCGCGATCAAAATCCTCCTTCAGGCGTCGTGACAGGAGCTGTACGCGGGCAGGGGGCGACGGCGTGTTCGCAAACAGTGTCGCTCGCGGCCACGGCGACAGCAAGTGCTCGTTGCACGTCAGGCTCATCATATCCAGCATCTCCGGAATCTTTTCTTTCACAGCTGATCTCGTGACCTTCCGTGCTGGTGTCCGCAGCCTGAAGTCGTCTTCATTATCGTCGACGACGATCTCTTCTTTGATGAACACGCCGTCGCCTGGTGCTGCCGCTCCTGTCTCGTTGATACTCCCTCGCGAAGACGATAATGAGTGTCGCTCCTCGTTCTCGGTTATAGACTGACGAGCGCGCTGCGCATTGTTCCTCCTTGCCTGCTTCTTCTTGGCACCAGTGACGTTGAATGGCGATCGGAAGAATCGAGACGGAGACGACAGTGCGCTTGCAGTACGCCGCGTTGGCGGCGACGACGCCATCGTCATCTTGGAGAAGCCAGGCGATGGGGTAAACAAGCTGAATGGCGCTGGATCTGTATTGCTGAATGTGAGGAAGTCGAAGACGCTACCCTGAGGAGATGCGTCTCCAGATATCACACTGAACGCGTCCGCATCGACGTCAGGGGTTCTCGCGCCTGCCTCAAAGCCAGCCATGCGCAGGGGTGTCGATGCGGTGCTGCTACCGGTCTCGGTCTCGCTCTTGCGTTCCTCAATGCTGTCACTGCTCTTGTGTGTGTCATCTTCGCTTTCAGGCTCCACACCGCTACCACCACCACCACCAACTGCTGCTACTGCACCGGTTTCTGCGGTCGCTTCTTCACCGGAGTTAATGCGTCGCCGCGTTCGTCGTGTCGGGGTCCGCATTGCTCGGTGCGGAGACGTCGTTGTTGTGAGCGCGCGTTTCGCCGTTCTTCCTCGAAGCTCGCTCATACTGTGTTGTGTGCTGTGTGTTGTGTGAATAGAGACGACGTCGTGTTGCGCTGATGTCGTTCGTCGTTGCTGCTCCGGAGCTATCTGTCTGCACAGGGATGGCTCTGGGCGGGCGGGTCTCACGCTTGCGCTTATAAGTTAGTACGTCTCGCTTCTGCTGCTTTAGGTGTGTTTGACTGGCAGATGAACGCACACACGCACACGCACACGTCGCAGCCGGTCTGTCTGTCTGTCTGTCTGTCTATCGCTCGGTCCGCCGTCGACGTCGCCGAGTTGCTGCTGCTGATGATGATGATGTTGAGTCTCCAATGCTTGCCGACAAGAATAAAAGAAAAAGGCGGATTCAAACCCCGCCACATTGACGATCTCGGATTGGCTGAAACTGTTTTGGCGCGAAAGACGCTGACCAATAAAGATGATTGGCGCGCTTAAATTCCGCCAATCAGAGTCGAGCTGCAAAAAGTCCCGAACAAGTTGAGTGGGCGCTTATTGTGGCTTCACGCTGTCACGATGGCTGACAGATAGTGCGACCAATTTGTTTGGCGAAGACCAGTTGCACATAATTGTAACAGTGCTGTGCTGTGCTGTGCTGTGCTGTAGCCATCAGCTGGCTACTTGGCCCGACAGTGCGGATCTCCTCTGGGCACTGGCCCTTCGCTTGTGATAGCTCGCAAGCAATACCTTATCACCCACCCACCACTTGCGGCTTGTGGATATCACTTTGCTTCCTGTTGGCTCTATGTATTCGCACTGCGGCTCGGATAGCCCCTACGAGATCTCTCCCACTCACCTCCTCACTCACTGGTGGTGATAACTGCCCATTCAGCTGCCAACGCAACAATCTGCTTGTTGTCGGAGGTGAGCCAGTCGCCAATCAGAACGCAACGAAGTGATGCAACTTGGTCACGAGTCTGCCCAACGACACCCGGTCTGCGACTCGAACGGGCGAACGTACGCCAACGAGCACGAACTCAAGATCCAGTGAAGCTTTGAAAACCTGACGATCAGGACCAGAGGTCCGTGCTACTTATGTAGTTCGACCATCATAGCATGTGTCCCGAGATGATTGACCCCCGTGAGCAGATCCGACGGCAAGAGCTACGACAACGAATGGACGCTCGTGCTCGCCATGTGCAACGGCGTCGACGTGGCACTCGCCAGGTTCAGTAAATGTACGACCTCACACTGTTTGTGTCGTATTAACGTGCTTACTTCATGGTCATTTGCTAGCAGTTCGCAACACCCGTATACATTTCATTCTGGTGCTGCTCTATTCCACGTTTCCCCGAGTCTTTGTTCTTATCTTCTCAAGTTGGTCGCCTTCCATGACTCCGACCTTGAGGAAATCGATTTGATGTCCCACTCACTTCGCCGCCTGAAGTTTTTGCTCTTGTCACTTTGGTGCTTCGTTGTCTCAGGCCAGCCAGCGAGCTTAGCAAATACCGGTCTTTCACTGTACTCCTGCGGCTTGATCGCAGGTCTGTTTAGAGAACTCGAGATAGGAAGGAACTTGAACATCCAGTGAGATTTCAGTCGACGCTCGACGCTCAACACTCGACAATCATACTACAAAATTTGGTTCTCCGGATCTCGAAGTTGGGCTGGAACGTGGGGTACGTTGACGAACCCTCACCAAGAATCACCCACCGCAGTTTTGTACTCCCTCTCGTCTGGTTGCTCTATATCAGCAACGCTCGTACAATTTGAGCGAAGGCACGGACGATACGCAAGCTAAGTGACGAAGTCTTCACTTGAGTTTGCGGTGGGCTTTCACGATATTTGCGTTCGCATCTACAGCAAAGCAGAAGCAAGTTTAGAAGCGTCAGCTTATCAAACAAAGAGCAAACGCTAGCAGGCAGGGTAAGACATCATGTCCTTACCTTGGTTCAGCATCACCACAACTTGGTAAGTCTTGAGGTTCCTTCGTGTAGCTTCGACGCGTCGCGGAGTACGATCGAGACGCAAAATCAGTCAGGTTCTTTCTGATAGCAGGAAGTGAAAAAGCACCAGTGCATTAGTTTACAGCTTGCCAACAGCTCAACTCATATTCAAGACTCAGAGCGATCCCAGCAAACGATCATGACAAATAGAAACGCAACTCCATCGCCATGAATACAGAAAACCAATGGCATTCAGTACATGCAAAATGCAGATCAGAAATGCAATACACAACCTGCTACCCAATCGTTTCTAGCATACAAGCGCATTCTGGTGGCAGAAACACACCGACCCGCTATCGGAACGTCGCAGTTACCTTCTGCAGTGTGGGGATTTCTTGAAGGTAGACGCGACCTCTTGGTTACCAGATGATGCCCAGCTCGTCGCTTCATGCACCAAGGCGATCGTGTAGTTGGCGTCCTAAAAGCATACGTACAGGCATAATCGCTTTCCTCAGTAAGGTAAATGCCAACCACCTCGGAGCACCACCGGCATAGTGCTGTACAGCGAAGTCCCTACCCAATGCTTCATCAGCAAATGTCGTTGCTGCACTGCTATTTCACATGCGCTTCTTGCTTTACTTTCGGCTTCACATCAGATCGACTGCTCAATTTGCGATCAGACTTGTGGTCGCTTCGGTCTCGAGAGTAACTCGAGCTCTTCTGACCACTGCGGGAGTAGTAGCTTGAGGTTCTGTCTCGACTGTGACTGCGGCTTGGGCTGCGGCTTTCACTTCGACCACCATTCTCATTTCTCTTCCGCTTCCTAGAGTTTGACGAGCTGGATGTACGCGGGCTGGAACTGTAACTCCGGTGAGGGCGGTCGCCCTCACGCTCTTTTTTCTCAGGTTCACGCTCTCGCACTCGAGTCTGACTGTCGTTTCGTCGGGGTGATCTCTCACGGCGCCGATCTCGCTCGTCGCGATCTCTGCCTCGTTGTGACTCGTTGTCGTTTCTCGAGCTCCCAGATCGATCGTCTCGCCCACCTGAACCCCTACCGTTTCGTGACCAGTTCCGGTCACGGTTGCGGTCATCATATCTGTTATCGTATCTGTTATTGCGATTCTCCTCCTTCATGCCACCTCTTCCATCGCTGTCTCGTCCTCGCTGACTGGGTCCACGAGAGTACGATGATCTCGAGTCGTAGTTTCCCCGTCCAAGATTACCTCTCCCGCCCCCGATGTTGGTCACAATGATGTCCTTCGAATCGTTCACTCCTTTTTTCGTAAACTCCGACTCCACCTGAATTAAAGACGCGTCGATGCGAAGACCGCCTTGCTGGACCTGAAACACCTCCTTCGCGCTCCATGGACCTGTTCCGCCTGCCGAGCGGGACGTACTCAAGAGAGTTTCGAAGTTCACTCGTTGGCCTCTTTTCCACTCCATGAGAGCACGGTACTCTTTCAGCACTTCCTCTGAGGTTCGCGATAGAAAGAAGAGGCGAGGTGTCAGTGTCTTCGATGGCAACTTTCAGCACCAAAGCATTGGCAATACAATACTCACTTGCTGTGCGTTCAGTCAGCACTGATCCTTTCGAGTCCTCGATACACCACTTGAAGCTGAAAATGCGATCGTTGTTGCGGCACGCAATGTAGGCAGCAGCCTCAGCCAGGAAGTGAGGAGAAATCGACAGACACTGAGGAAGCCAGAACCTGTGTATGAGATAACAGGACGGTCAGCCGTGTGGATCCTCACACATGATGCAATGCAACACAGAACCTTGGACGTACAGGTCTTCCAAGACAGTGTGCGAGTCGTTCTGGACGTCACGGCGAACTGCAGCAACAAACAACACACCATCAGATCATCTCCGCATCAGAACGCCGCGCAGCACAAAGGACTTACACTTCTCGGGCATCTGATCCAGAATTCGGCGCAGAAAGAAGAAAGGCAACTCGGTCGTCAAGTCGAAGTTGATGCCCTGCAGCACTTCGATCTCGTAGTACAACAACTGCATGCGCTCGAGGTCCAGGATTTCTTCGTCGCCAACCATCAGGGGTGTCTCCAAGATCTCGTGCATCGTCCGCACCATGCGAAGCAGCTTCATGCGCTTGCTCGATGCTTTCGCCGCCAAGAAGATGCACGCTGCCGCAACCTTGAATCGCTCCTTTGCATAAATGCCTCGGTCGAAGATCCGATGAAAGAACATCGATGCTGTCAGCGACACATCTCGACTCAGCATCAAGCACTGCGACAGCACGTCGATAAATGCTACCGCGGTATATCGCCAGTGCTGCTTGAGCTCGAATTTCGTGACGAAGTCACATCGCTCGAACAGGTACGGGTACGTCGAGCGGTTGATCTGAATCTGGTGCGAAGTTGGTGGTGGCGGAAATTGCTGGAGCTGATCTGGGATTTCCGCGAGTCGCTCCGCCTCACTTCGTGGGAGCCGGACAGGTCCGCGGCGAGGCTTGGTTTCTCCCATGACGAGGCTTTTCCAGCCTTTGATCTTCTGAGTGTACAGCTTGAGTTCTTCCCACCGCGCCAAAGTCTGTAGAGGCACCGCAACACAGGGACACACTGTGAGCCTCAATTTGAACGTGCAGCGAGCAAACAACAACGCCAAGCAGATATGACAGCCAAAGCCACGCACCTTGAATATTCTCTTCCGGCCATCCTCGATGTTCCGCATGTCTCGGACACAGGCATGGAGGATGTCGTCCACGGTCTGGAACCACTGACGCTGGATGTTGCGCAACTCTTCTCCCTGGAAACTCTTGAGGAACTCGTGCAGCACGTAGAACAGCATCAACTTCGCCTGGAATTGCCTCGCCGACTCGCAGAACGCTCGCTACACATACAGCAACACAAGAATGCCGTCGATCGATCAGATCGGCGTTCACACAGGCAAGTTAGTAAGTCAGTTTGACGATCAAGCGCGAGTAGTTTAGCAGAACAACAACAACGGAAGAAGACAAAGGAAGCTAGCGATCCATTCTTATAGTACACTACCAGCTTTTTTTTAAACGTACGCCACGCACACATGCACAATCGATTAGATAGTGAGGGCGGTCGTCGCTTATGACCATTTGTGGATTACAAAAAAATCATAGACGGGGAGACCAGGCACCTCGATACAATACGCCACGCGACACAAACGCACATTGACTCACAGACACACTCACACACTCACACACACTTCTACCGTTGTTGTTGCTGCTGCCACATACAGACATGAAAAACACCATCAACATAGGAGCTTCACCTGCTTGATCTTGATCTGGAATCGTATCGAGTGCTGTGGATGCTCCTTCATAAACTCGGCGGTCTTTTTCACCAGGTCGCGGCACGTCACGCGCGTGAGCATGTCGTCCAGGATGCGTCCAAACTCGGCGATCTCGCGCTCCCACGTCGAGTCCGACAGCATTGCCACTGTGTTGCGGCTGTTGTCATCCGCCACCGCCAAGACGTCGCTCAGCATCGCGTCCGAGGACGAAGACGCGTTCCCGAGCGCCGCTGCAACCGCACTGCTGCTGGTACTGCCAGGTGTCGACACGAGGTTCTCAATCGTCATCCGCGGAATTGCACTGATAGCCCCGCCGCTAGTATTACTACCCGCAGCTCCAGCAGTGGTTACGACCCGGAATTTACTGTTGTTTTTCTGTCGCTGGTTGCTGCTGTAATGACTGCTGCTACTGTTCCTCCTCCTCGGTGGTGTCGTTGGCGCAGACGGCGGCGGGAAATGCGGCAGCGACGGCGCCTCGTCGGCCTCTGTAGACACAGTCGCCTGTGACGACGTCACCTGTCGACGCGAGGGCATGTACAGCGGCGGGATCGACGCGTCAGCTCCTTCCTCCTGGCCCTGGTCCAGCCGGATGCGCCGCGTGCCGTCGTCCATGCCTGCCTTTTGTTTGGAAAGAAGGAAAGGAAAGGAAGGGGAGGGACGGACTCACCATGATAGACACAACAATCACACTTGTCGAGCACAGTACACTGGACAGCCTACCTGGTTTCACTATGTGAGTGTCGATTACTGGTCGATTGACGGAAAATCGACAGACGACATAGTGAAACCAAGTCAGTCGATTACGCCACATGCAGTACAGTGAGTCATGACGCTTTACTTTAGGGGACACATTTAGATTTCTTCGCGCTTGCTCGACCATCACTCCTGACATCAAGAAATATGACGGCCAATTCCGCTTTCACGCTGTCTATGAGAGGAACTCCTCTTCACGCGGCGGTAGTGATGCGAGCAGCATGAGCACGGCGGTGGATAAGCTGGCGGAACCTTTAGCCGTGGCGCGACGATTTGGTAAGATGACCTGTGATGAGTGTCTATTGTGATGTAGTAGAGCGTGCGAACCACGGCATTACGCGTGGTTGCTCGGCCATTTGCTGCTTATGTAAGTCATGACTGCTTGCTGCCATGTGTTACCACATCACTACTGTTACTTTATATAGGGAGCTGCTCAAGCAACAACACGCACTTCCTACTCTGCAGAATCCGATCAGCATGAAGCCAGAGTTGCTGAACGGGATCTTTCGAAACAAGTATAAGTCACCGAGTATCAGCCAGGAAGACCACGTCTGCGAGAAGCTCGTCGCCTACTTCTGCGGGTTTGTGAAATCGATACGACCAGTGAACGCCGGCGGGTTTGTGTTCTCCGTGAATTACTCGCTGGTGGACAATTGAAGCATTTCTCTTCATACTCGCGGAAGAAGAGTGCAAGGAGCGTCAGCGCGTTTGTGAAATTCTGACAAGCTCTCAACCGTTGAAGAGCAAGCGCGGCAACATTTGGATCGAGAGATGGCTTTTTCAGTAAGGATGCTATACAATTGGAGATGGTGAACGTCAGCAACATCGATCTCAAGCCGGTGCTCCTCAGCGGTAGGAAGCATGTGATGCACTTTCCACCAGAAAGCACATGCATCCACTGCGGTCCCCAAGAAGTTCGCAATCCTCGATTGCAGCTCTGTGCAACCAGGCTCGGAAGACAAACTTCTCAATGGTTTAAATGAAGGAATTGAGAAGGGTGAAGAAGCGCATGGGCGAAGGCAGTTTTGCGAAAAATGGAGCGACGGATGTCGGCCTTCATACAGGCTAACGTAGCAGTAACACGTGCTGACCTCTCGTCCAATGAAGTAGAGCCTACCAAAAAGCCTCTACCGAGCGTGGCATTATATGTCCGTCGTGCGTCTGCTACGATCTATAGAGAACTGCGGGATTTTTGGATCGGCTTTGAGATCGCGCTGTAGTAGAAGGACCTCGATGTGGCTGTGCTGCAAGAGCAAACTACGATTGAAGCTCAAGTGGATCGAGTTCGCTGTTGTATTGGAACTTCTCGTCTGATGAACACCTGGGCTGGCGTGAAGAATGCTGCAACGCGAGTGTATTATTCAGTAAGTGGACGAACGCTTACGAAGAGCATTGAAGCTCCAAGGATCCGAGTATGGTGTATGGTGTATGGAGTTTGATGTATGGAGTTTGATGTATGGAGTTTGCTGGTGTACTGGAGTTTGCGATGGAATGCTATGAAATACTGCTAGCGAACCTAGTTCGACGCCATGAACTTGTCGAGATACCCACCCTCCTTCATCAGATCGAAGAAGTGGCCACTGCCTTTCTTCACGAGCGCCTCTGGCGACTCAAACTCGACGATGCGGCCGCCGTCGAGCACCAAGATGCGGTCCGAGTCGAGAATCGTGTCCAGCCGATGCGCGATCGTGAGCACAGTCGACGAAGCGAACGCCGTGCGGATCACCTGCTGCAGCTTCTTGTCCGTCTCGTGGTCGATCGCAGCGGTGGCTTCGTCGAAGATCACGATGCGCGAGTGGCGCAACAACGCGCGCGCCATGCAGAGCATCTGGCGCTCGCCCACGCTGAAGGTCTCGCCGTTCTCCTCGACGACGCACTCGAGCTTCTTTTCGTCGTTGCTGATGCGGTCGCTCAGTCCCACTTGACGGATACAGCCCCAGAGCTCTTCGTCGCTAAACTCCGCGAACGGATCCAGGTAGCTGCGCAATGAACCCTTAAAGAGCACAGGGTTCTGCGGGATGATCGACAGCTTCTCGCGCAGCGCCTTGAGGCCGATCTTGCCCACGTCCACGCCGTCGATGTTGATCGAGCCAGAGTCCACCTCGTTGATGCGGAAGAGCGCCATCGTGAGACTCGACTTGCCGGCGCCTGTGCGACCGACGATGCCGATCTTCTCGCCGCCCTTGACGGTGAACGAGAGGTCCTTGAGCACGAGGCGGTCGTTCTCCTTGTAGCGGAAGCTCACGTCGTGGAGCTGAATGGATCCAGCGGACGGCCATTCAGGGTGCGCTGGCGGGTCCATGGTCGGGATCCGGTACGGTGCCTCCTGCGGGATCTCAATGTACTCCTGCATGCGCTCGGGACTCACCATCGCGGTCTCCATGCGCGTGAGCA
>JAASGO010000444.1:0-23739 GCA_023334245.1 Globisporangium cederbergense
ACACTCTCTCTCTCTCATACACGCATCACCGCATACGATATATTTCATACAACGCCTATCTATCTGACCTTTGGTACCACGAGCTCGGACGCGAGTTTGGCGAGCGCTTCCATGGTCGCGTACTCCTTGGCCGTGAGGTTGTTGTGCGGCACCGAGTCAGCCGTACAGAGCGAGGCGACCACGGAGCCGTCGGGCGCATGCACGGGGAAGCCGGCGTAGAACTTCACGCCCAGGTCTTGCACGGTTGAGAGCTGCGCGAAGCGCATGTCGCGCTGCGGATTCTTCACAATCAGCGGCTTCTCGGCGTACACTGTATGGATGCACATGTTCTCGTTACGCGGACATGTGAAGGCCACGTCGGGCAGCTGGTACTTGCCAATGGCGTGGAAGTTGTCCTGGTCCACGACCGAAACGAAGCCGATGGGGCAGTTGAGACGCTTGGCCGCCACCTGCGCGATTAGATCCAAAGCCGAGGCGTCGTACGAGGCGTCCAGCACACCGGACTCCTCGATGTACTGCAGCCGGCGCTGCTCCTTGTCCTGCGACGGCATGGGCGGCAACGGATGGTGCGCGTTCACGGTCTGCGACGCATCGAACTCGTACTTGTAGTCGCGCTCGCGGTCTGAGACGACAAAGTCCTCGGCCTTGAACCGGTCCTTCATCACGCGCAGACTCTGGCTCAGGTGGTTCTCGACCTCTTGCATGGCCGCGGCCTTGCGAGTTTTTTTGTTAGTCTTCTTCTGTTTCTTCTCGGCCTTCTTGGGGTCCACGAATTTGTATTCCTGCTTGCCCGTGGGGCTGATGAGGCGGCTGAGTGTCTCGAGCGCGAACGACCGCTGCGCTGGGTCCTCCGAGTGCAGCTGGTCCGTGAGCTCATCCAGGTCGCTGCTGTCGGAGCCGATCGAGAGTGTGTCGTCGTCGTCGTCGTAGTTGATGTCCAAGTGGAAGAGGTCGTCGTTGAGCCACTCGTCGTCGTCAATGTCGACAATGAGCGGCCCGAGCGCCGGCAGCAGCTCCTCGTCGTCGAACGTGCACGAGTCGACACGGAAGACGCACTGCAGACACGCGCGGTTCTTGCGCACCTCACCAATACGCGCCTCCACTTCGTACAGCTGCGAGCAGTCGTTGCAGCACATGTGGCCGCAGAGCTGGCAGAAGAAGTCGCGGCGAAAGAAGCTGAAACCCTTGTGGCAAATGGAACAGGCCTTGAGCAGGCTCGGGTCCTCATACTCCTTCGGAAAGTAGATGAAGCTCTGGAAGCCAAACCGCCGGCGACGGATCACGCGCTCGAACTGCACAAGCGACTCCGTGAGCAGGTTCAGTACGTACTTGGCCTCGGGGTTCATGATCGCCTCGCGCCGGCGCGCGGTGTCGGTCGCGTCCATGGACGACAGATGCTTGCTCGTGAGCTTGCCGAAGGATGCAGGGGGCGTCGCGGACGTGTAACCGTAGGCGAACAGCCGCGTGGTCTGGTTGATGCTGCCACCACTGCGGTGCGTCGATTGGATGTCAAAGCCCACGGCCAAGTGGTCCAGTTCGCGACGCAGCGCTGAGCGGTCCTCCTCGGCCACGATCTTGTCGTGCACCTGCTTGGGAATCGTCTTCATGATGTGAACAGCGCGGTCTTTCGACGGGTACTGGTGCGTGCACGTAGAGAATACGAGCTTCTGCGTGCGCTTGTGCTTGGTCTTGAGCGAGATCGCGTGTTTTGGACGCAACGTAGCCATCTTGACGGCGATGAGACCCTGCTGCGGCGGCTGGTCCTCACCACCGCTAGTCTTGGACGCTCGGCTGCCGGGCGAGAACATACACTTTTGCTGAAAGAGCACGTCGCCGCGCTTGAACTTGTTGCCGTTGAGCGCCTTCATCGTGGCCTCGTACTCATCCGACTCGAGGTTGATGAGCACGTTGAGCACCTCGTTGAGGTGGCACTTGAGCTCAGTTTTCGCGACGACGGCGTGCACGATATCCAAATCATCCTCGGGGTCTTCGGACGCACCCGCGGGGCTCATGTCGTAGAACTCGACGCCCTCCTTGCGCGGCTTCTGCTTCCAGCGCTTGCCGAACGTGTCGCGCTGCACGGCCGCGTGCAGCTTGGGGATCGTCGCAATGATGTCGTCGCAGATCTCCTGGTCCGTGAACACGAGCTGCTCGCTGCCCACGTGATTCGTCACGAAGAGGCCGCTCGGGCCCTTGATGCCAGTGTTGCTTTGGGTGCTGCCCGAGGCGGACGACGTGTCCGTGAAGCGCTTGCGGTCGCTCACGCGGACGCTCATGCTTGACTGGTGATGCGATGGGCGGCTATCGACGTCAACGGCAGACAGCAAAACGCGATGTGAGAGCACCTGGCGGCTGAACGCGAGCCCAGATGCCGAGTCCAGTAGGCGAGGAGCTCACTACACACACCAGACAGCTGGCCGGCACACGGACCACATGGCGCCTTCATAGCTGGGATTCCAAAAGCCGACGTGGGATCGCTGCTGGCTCGACGACGTCGAGTTGACATAGTCAGGGTGCAACTGTGGTCGGCGGTGCGTGCGTCGGATTTGCGCGGGAATGTGTCACTTTGCATCGTGTTGTAGAGGAAATATGGCTGAAACAGCGCTTCTGATTGGCTGAAATCGTTTGAGGCGTGAACGATGTGTACGCTGTCACACCTCCGCGTCCTTTCGCTTGCACTGGAGCAGAAAACCAAAGACCAGAATCGATATCCTGGAAGTTTTCAGCATCAAAGAGCGGAAGAAAGGAGGCGAAAAGGATGTGGAGACGAGCGGAGCTCTTCACACACCCTTCCCATTGATTCCCTTCGTTGTAGGGAGCTTCTTGAGGCGCAGACATGGCGGATGGCATCAGCAAAGGCGAGCGCTTCATTTGATGATCTGGGCCACTTGCGGTTTATCGTCGTTGATGTGAGTGTTGTACGAATCGCTCGGATCCCTTCTTTCTGTTATGGACAGTGCGGGACGAAAGCAAGCAATGCGTCAACCTGTGGCAGCTTGGGAATCACTCAATCGACACACCGTTCCAGTCAGGTTGACAGTCGCCGTGCCACGGTTCTTCGCGTATTACTCGCGATTGCGCCAGCAGTCCGTTGGAGTAATCGCAGGAAAGTCAGGCATTTCGATTTGCGATGCAGTTCCAGAAATTGGAATCATCGGGAGTCTCTCCATAGGATGATTCCAAACTTTGCTTCACTTGGTCCACCTGGCAGCTAGCAACTCACAATGTCCAGATTGACTTTCTGGAGGTTTCCCATTTGTCCTGGAGCTGAAATTCCAGAGCGGCGAACAAGAGCTTCCGAGCACAATCCAAGCCACTTTGTGTGTTCGCTCTCCTATCCACCGCACCTTGAAGCGTTAGGCGTTCGTTTTGTCGTCCTTCGCTCTCTATTGAATGCGCCGATGCGTATGTATTATCAGCGTCACTTTGTGCGACTGGAGTGCCGATGAGCTGATCTCCTCGCTACGAAATTCAGACTCGCGAGGCAGGCCAACTGGATGATGACGCCTGGGATAACACTTGGTCTGTTCTCCCTTCGCAACAGCAGCAGTAGCTATTCACAAAGGGAGGGAACCCTTGGAAAGGTGATGACTCGGCCCTGCGTCATCCGAGCTTCCCTGGCTCGCTCGCTCCTTTGGCGCTCAGTTCTTGACCATGTAAAAGCCATTCTTGTGAGCTTATCCGGGTAGTTCCGCCACCAGGAAGTGAGAGTGTCCAGGCTCTTTCTCCGTCGAGATCCTCAGGGTAATTCGTCATGAAGCGCAGAAGGAAACGATTGATGCGATCTTACTGCGTGCGATGCGATGCAATCCCAGGCACGGCTGGCTACATGGCTCATTGGGAGTGCTTTGCAGGAGTGATACGTGACTCTTGCTGGTCGGCAGTGTCCCCACCACACGGCGCACATGTAATCCAGGCTCCTGTGTGCTTAAGAGCATGCATTCAGCGTGAATCAAGCCGTACCGGAACACCTGGAGGTAGGTGCATTTAGAGCCGCCCCTGCACGACCAGTGATATGGCTGCACGAGGCGGCCGTTCAAAGCGCCAGCTAGTTCATTGCCTTAACATGAGCGCGTCTCTATGAAAAAGGTCAAACAAGTGCCCCCAGCCACTCGCTTTGAGATGCGGTTTCTTCATTCGTTGATGCGCGAAAGTCAGACAAACACTGTACCCTCGTTCAAGCTACAGTAAGCACTGAGACTTTGCAACGGACTTGGACAAAGTCTCTCTCTACCAAGACACTGTTTGCGAATCCATACCAATGAGATCACGCTGCGCCGATTCGTAGGGACCTCTTCAAACCTGCTTGCAACATACAATGCGCCATCGAGCCAGCCTTGAAGGGTCGAAGTGGTATGGTTTCTACTGCCATCCGAGCGGGTCCCCAGCTTCAAAGCCAAGAGTAAAGCGCTGGTGGCTTACAGCTCATTGCTGTTTGAGGCTTGAGAGGCGTAGCGCGCAAGCAGGCTGACGCAGTGATGAGCTGATCTCCTTGTGACATCCAGATTTTCTTGTTTCTTCGAGCTCGGTCGGTCACCGCCAGCTGAGAGCAACATCTTGTGAACGGGCATGGCGACTGCGACTGGTCGATCGATCCCAGCCATAGAATCGCAGGATGGCATGCGTACGTATCCGCATGTGTGTGCCCAATCCTCACCTCGCTCCAACACAGCACCTTATTCTCCTCCTGGCTGAGCCCCAGGACACCGATGTCAGCCCTTCTCTTCAAGAATCAGCTCACTCGCACATGACTCCTTGAAAAGGGAGCATCCAGTGTTTCATACTACAGTAGAACAGCCACAGTAATAGTCCTTCGCCGTGAGTGCATGTGAAATGAGAATGGCTGAGGGAGATCACACTGTCTCGATCTGAAGCACACGGTCGAACGCTCCTGCTTCCGGCTGGAATCGTCCAAGTACAAGCCCCACAGCAGTCTGCGATTTAGCGATCGGCTTCTAAGCACCGGCGAGCGCGAGTGCGCGACCATCGCTTGCCTAGACATATACGAGTCTCTATGGTAGAGACCCGGACTTTGAAAGAATCTGCCGGAGAGACCAGAGTGCCATCTTCTCTCCAACGCTAGGATCAGATCAATTCTGCCTCGCAACTCGGTTCAATCTGTTCAACGAGCATGTTTCGTGAGGTGACGAAGTGCTTTGTACCCTTCACACCATGATAACAACCAGCTATTCTGCTCCACAATCTACTCAGGACTGACTCGGTGCACAGTAGTGTCTCGAAACCTGCGGCTCCCAACTCGAGAAGTCACGAAATGAAAGATTTGATACAAGTGCTCGCACGTCACCTTCGAAGTGGCCTTCACGTGATGATGTCACACCATGAAGTCGATTGCGACTGGTAAATGGTTTCACTACCTTATCACTACTGCCATTCAGCATCTTCCCCACAAGCTCGAGTTCAAGCTCAAGACAAGATGTGGAAATACGCACTGGTGACCGCCACCGCAAAGAGGGTGTCGCGCGAGGCGATCAATTTGATCTCGGATACAATCACAAGCCCTCGGATGTCATGTACCGCGCCATCACCGCTGCGCCCGTGGGCGACGACGCCTACAGCACGGATCCGACGGTTAATCGGCTCCAAGAGTACGCTGCGGAGCTGCTCGGCAGGCAGGCGTCGATCTACGCGCTATTGTGAGTATCCTAGCTCTCTCTCTTTCTCCCTATGATGTATGGGGGTTCTCGGTTGACGGTGATGTGTGTATTTGTGTGGTATGACAGCGGCACAATGAGTAACCTCATCGCGCTGGGCACACACTGCCGCCGCGGAGACGAGGACATCGTCGGCGACAAGGCACACATTTTCCTGTACGAAGTCGGCGGTGTTAGCGGTGCGCTCATATCTACTGTCTACTGCTGCTACAGTTGGGATGTGCTACACAAACTCCATTCAGACCAGCAGGCTAACCTGGCGTCTCCTTTCTCTAGCGCACATGAGCGTGGGCTGGCACAGAATCCCGAACCAGCCAGATGGCACGCTCAAGCTCGCGGACATCCGGGACGCGATTCGCGCGGATAACCCGCACTACTCGCGCACGTGGCTCGTGGTGCTTGAGAACAGGTACAACACGTGCGGCGGGCGCGTGCTGCAGCTCACCTTCGTCCGCGAGGTTGAGGAGCTCTGTCAGGACGCCAAGCTCAAGTTGCACGTCGACGGCGCACGGCTTGCGAACACGAGAGTGCGGTGGGCACGAACATCGCGTTCTTCCACCTCGCACCGGACGCCAAGCTCAACGCGGCCTCGTTCGTAGAGAAGCTTGGCAGCGAGAAGGGCGTGCTTCTCGGCGGCGGCTACTGGACCGGCGAGAAGCTCCGCGCGAACGTGATCCCTCGCGAAGCCTGCACCAGCGTGTTAGCTCTGCCTCCTACCAAAAAAGCAAGCGTTGCCCTTGCCTTCTCTGTTGCGTTGCAGGACACTCTGGCTACCCGCTGAGCAGGACATCTTCCCACTTTGTTTGCGCTTTCACTTGAAGTTGCTGTTTAAGCGATGCTTCTTACTTGAGAAAGTTTTCTGCTGCAAGGCTTAGTATCGGAAACTCTGTTGTTCAATCATGCAAAATGCGCGCCGCTCTATAAAGCGGACTCGGACATTTTTTATCAGCATTCCGCTGGAACAGGCAGATCGCATTTTGCATGATTGAACAACAGGAGTTTCCGATACTAAAACTTGAAACAGCAATTGGCTCGAATTCTATGAGATGAAAAGCTGACACACGCCATGGAGGTGAGGCAGCTGAAGAAGCTCCGGCGCGCGGTCCTCGCGGGCGACGCGCAGCAAGTAGCACGGCTGCTGCGGCTGACATCCCATCTTGGGGACGACGTACAAGGCGATCGCTTTCCTATTCGTACTGCTAGCGCTGCACACACGACCGCCCTCGAGACGAAACGGAGCTGCTCGTTCGGCCACTTGCTACACCTGGCAGTCGAGCGCGGCGATGCCGCCATCGTGACGCTACTGATCGAACATGATGCTGTGTCCATCGACGCACCACTTCAGGTTCCTATGGAGACGCTTGAGCCGCGCCGCGGGTACTCGCCGCTGATGCTCGCGGCGTCCCGAAGAGACGTGCCCGTGATGCGGATCCTGTTGACGCACGGCGCGCAGGTGAACTATTCGCACCGGTGGACGCCGCTGATGGTCGCAGTGCTGAGCGAATCGATCGATGCCGTGCGCCTTTTGCTAGAACATGGTGCAGATACCGAGCGTACAGGTGGCCACTATCAAGATCGCGCGCTAAGCTTCGCAATCCGCTGCAATGAAGATCGAGAGATCCTCCGCGTGCTGCTGGAACATGGTGTCGAGATTGACGCGCTTCAGCACATGCGCAAGACCGCTCTCTACCTCGCCGCGTCGATCCCAAAGCTCGAAGCTGTGGATCTTCTCATCGCACATGGTGCTAATGTGAACGCGCGAGACAACGCGGGGCGCATGGCGATCCATGGTGCTGCAGACCACGACTTCGACCACATCGTCAAGGTGCTGATCGCCGAAGGTGCAGATGTAAATGCTACTGATCAGACGGGAAAGACAGCACTGCATCGTGCAGCACTGTGTTCGGGTACGCGTACTGTCGCGACGCTGCTCGCGCATGGCGCATCGGCGTTGATTCCAGACGAACATGGTCTCACACCGCTGTGTTATGCGGCGCGGTACGGGAAGATCGACGCTGTGCGAGTGCTTTTAGACGCCCGTGGAGTGTGTAAAGAGCTTGTTCATTCTTCAGCAGACATACTCGCGTGTGTACTGGATGAGGCTGTGGTCCAGGACCGAGTCGAGATCATCTCGTTGGTACTCAAGAAGATTCGAGAGACAACGAGCAGTGGTTGCAGGAACCTGGACCCAGTATACCGCAGCGCGTTGTTCAAGGCTGTGAGGGGTCACAAGTGGGCAATCGTAGAGCTCCTAGCGCGAGCGAGTACATCACTTGATACTCAAGATGTGAACGGGAAGACGCTGCTGAGCCAAGCAGTGGAAAGTGATGACATGCAGTTCGTTCAGATGTTGCTGAAGTGTGGTGCATCAGCAGATTTTTTAGACTCGGAGGCGCGAACATCACTGCATGTCGCGTCCGATAAGGGGTTTGTGGAGATTGTCGACTGCTTACTGCAGAATGGTGCGAGTCGGCTCGACGATCTCGGGAATAACGGATAATACAGGATGCTAGATGCAACCGGTCTGCTGACAGTGCGACCCTCGTAGGATATTGTATACATCTCGTAGTGCTAACACGGAAAGCATCTCGCTGATCGAACTTCATCCAGGTT
The DNA here is from genome assembly GCA_023334245.1 of Globisporangium cederbergense. Lineage (NCBI taxonomy): Eukaryota > Oomycota > Peronosporomycetes > Pythiales > Pythiaceae > Globisporangium > Globisporangium cederbergense. Next base: position 8,286 of record JAASGO010000444.1, read on the forward strand.
GTGCAGGCAGATTTCTCCGAGTCTTTTGTATGGGCGTGCTATTAGATGATTTCAAAGTGACTAAGCTCATGTGCACGTATCCATACTTGTGAAAGAAGGCTGTCAGAAAGAAAAACTGTGAACAGCCGAAGTTTGCTGTGTGCTGTCACGACCGGTATTTCCTGGCCTGGGACTGTGTATGCAACCGAGATGTTGTGTTGCTCGTGGTATTGTGCTTCCAACACTCGCCCGCGTGTTCGCTTTCTCTAGCTGATTGCGCTCCAGTTAGCTATCAATGCATCGTGAATACACGTGCCGATGTCATCAAAGAGACCTGATGAAACTGCCAGGAAGGCAAGCACGCCTGGGTGAAGTGAGTGGAATCACGCGCCGAACGCTTTGTTTGTGGCTCCGTGGTCGACGCCGAGTCTCTTCTTTTCAGCCTCTAACCTCCAGACAGACAGAGAAACTCTGTGGACTGATGAGGCTTTTCTTGTCAGCTTTCACACCATCTTCAGCGAGCGTCTACTCTTCGTAACGTCATGCGCGGCGACTCTCGCCAGCTATTGCGAAGCGCAGCAGCTCAAGGATTTTCGCCTCAGGATTCGCACTCAATTGATACGGTTTGAGTTCCAAGAGCTCCGCTCACGATGAAGAGCTTAGGAGCTCATTTCATTTCCACTCACGCGGCCTTCAGGACACAAGGGCTTCATCCAGGCCGACCGTGTACGTGACTAAGCTTCAGGTGATACAAGCAAGACATGCAAGCGGCAATGACACTGAGTCTTCTGGGGATAACGGAAAATGGTTCTTAGGACATGAATCAACCAACTAACTTCTGCACGGCACTGTTTTGGTTTCATAATAGCAAAGATACGATGCACTGATACTCCGTCCAGCCAACAAGCGTGCGAGCTGTTCCAACGGAGTGGAGTCGACCGGCGAGCCTTCTTCTCCTTCAAAGAAGGACCCTCGAGTGGTTACTGCAACTCAACTCAGTACCCGGCCTTCTGCGCGACGAGGTCTGAGGCGAGCTGAGCGAGCGATTCCATCGTCGCGTACTCCTTGGCCGTGATGTGGTTGTGCGCCACGCGGTCTGTGGTGCAGAGCGTGGCAAAGACGGCACCGTCGGGGGCGCGGATCGGGAAGCCCGCGTAGAACTTGGTCTCGCTCATCTTGGCCATGGGCACGTTGCGGAAGCGCATGTCGCGTGACGGGTTCACGATCAACGGCTTCTCCTCGTAGAGCGTGTGCGCGCAAATGACCTCGTCCTTGTTCATCGGCGGGAGCTTCATCTTTGGAAACGTGGCAAGCGCGTGGAAGGCCTGGTCGTCAATCACCGAGATGTACCCCACAGGGCAGTTCATGCGCTTTGCCGCCACCTGCGCGATCATGTTGAGTGCTGAGAGGTCCATCTCCGGGTCCAGGAGCTTGGCCTGCTTGATGTACTCGACGCGCTTCTCGTCCTTCTGCGCGTCGATGACCGGCGCGAGCGGCTGGTCCGGGAACATGGTGCGCGTCGGGTCGAACTCGAGCTTGTTGTCGCGCATCTTGCTTGCATGCGAGAGTTCCTCAGGCTTGTACTTGTCCTTGTTCACGCGCAGACTGTAGCTCAGGTGATTCTCCACGTCGCTGCGTACCTTCTGCTCGAGCGTCTTGGGTTTCTGCTTCATCTTGCTCTTGGATTTCTTGCGCTTGAGCGTGTTGCTCTTCGCCTGGAGGTCCGGGTCCAGATACGTGTATTCGTACTTGGCTGTGGGGCTCACGAGCCGTCCGAGCGTCTCGAGCGCAATGGACCACTGCGTCGGGTCGTCCGAATACAACTGGTCCGTCATGTTGTCCATGGAAGAGCGATCCGACGACGCCACGGACACGGTTTCGCTGCGGTCTTCGTCGTCCAGGTCGAAGTGGAACCGGTCGTCATCGTACCACTCGCGGTCGTCGTTGTTGACCACTGCTGGCCCGAGGGCCTCGACGATGTCCTCGTCGTCGAACACGCACTTGTCCACGCGCACAACGCACGTGAGACACACTCTGTTCTGTCGAATCTCGCCCACGCGAGCCTCCACTTCGTACAGCTGCGAGCACTCGCCGCAAGACATCTGGCCGCAGAGCTGGCAGAAGAAGTCTCGGCGGTAGAACTTGAAGGGCTTGACGCAGATCGCGCACGACTTGAGCAGGTTCGGGTCGTCGTAACCCTTGGGGAAGTAGATGAACGACTGCAGCCCGATGCGTCGCCGGCGGATCACGCGCTCGAACTGTGCGAGCGAGTCCGTGAGCATGTTGAGCACATGCTTGGCCTCGGGGTTCATGATCGCCTCGCGGCGCTTGGCCAACTCGGCTGCGTTGTACCGCGGGATGCGTTTTTGGCCCAGGTTTCCGAAGGACTCCGGAGAAGTCGTGGACGCGTAGCCGTGGGCCAGCACGCGCGTGGTCTGGTCGATGCTGCCGCCACCGGGTTTTGGGAAGAACTGAATGTCGAAGCCCACGCTGAGGTGATCGAGCTCCCTTCGTAGCGCCGAGCGGTTCTCACTCGCCACGATCTGGTCGTGGACGGGCTTAGGCAGCGTCTTGATGATGTGGACCGCGCGGTCTTTCGACGGGTACTTGTGCGTGAACGTGGCTAGGCAGAGCTTCTGTGTTCGCTTGAACTTGCGACTGAACTTGAGGCTGAACTTGGGTTTGATAGTCGCGAGCTTGACGGCGATGAGGCCCGACTGGGCGTTTGTCTGGTCATCCGCCGCTGGGTCGTTGCCACCACGGGACGAGACCGAGAAGCGCGAGCCTGCTGTCTTGGACTTGGTGGTTGAGGCCTCGGGCACGAGCTTGCAGCGTTGCTGGAAGAGCACATCGCCTTGGCTGAACTTGCTGCCGTTCAGCGCCTTCATCGTAGCGCCGTAGGCCTCCGAGTCCTGGTTCACGAGCACGTTGAGCACCTCGTTGATGTGGCATTTGAGCTCGGTTTTTGCCACCACGGCGTGAATGAGGTCCAGGTCATCGTCCCCGTCAGCTCCGGCCGCAATGGGCACGAGTTCATACTTCTCGACGCCTTCGGAGGTCGGCGTGGGCTTCCACTGCTCGCCGCGCATGTCCCGACGCACGGCGTCGTGCAGCTTGGGGATTGTCGCGATGAGGTCGTCACAGATCTGTTGGTCTGTGAACACGAGGCGCTCGGTGCCGTACTCGCCCTGCACCACGAGGCCCGTGGGGCCAACGGGCATCTGCGAGTACTTGCGCGGATAGCTGCCACTGCGCACGCTGCTCATGCTGTCTGTTGGGATAGTGTGAGACTGGGTGAAGAGCTGTGGGGTCCGTCGCAAATGTCCGAGTGAGCAGGTATGTAGGTAGGTTGAAGGAACAACGGGAAAGAACAATGGGAGCTCCTCGTGGCGGATTACGCTCTGCGCTTTGCCTACAAAGCTTCCTCTGCGGTAGATAGAGAGAGTACGCCTCTGGAACAGAAGGTCGCGCGAAGAGTGACGCCCGTTCGGCCCATTTCTGACGCACGAGGCGACGCTGATGACTTGACGCCCGGTCCTTTTTCTTGACGCGCTTCTGCTTGTTGACTATTTTGAAGGCTTGTATTCGAAGAAGGCAGCGCTGATTCCTTGACAGTAGGTACGCTGTGCGGGCGTCTTCTATACGAGAGTGGACACCGAATTTTGTTTCCTTGGCCGTTTTGATAATGGTGATGATGATGATGGTGATGAGCAACAACCCGCTAGCATTTCAGTAAACTGCGATGCTTGTAGTCGGGGACGAACAGGCTCACTCGCTCGCTAGCGAGCTGTCATGCCAGCGACAAAGGTCCAAGCAGCACCTTCAGCATTGTTGCAAGCGAACGGACGCCTCGAAGGTGGGCAATTCAAATGGACCATCGTGAGTGTGCGACACTGGCAAAATACACGCATGCATGGCAAGATAGTTAGTTGTATGTATAGATACGAGAGAGGGCACCTGCGACAGACAAGGGATACCGCCCAGAACAGCACGAATCCTGTTTCTTCGACGCCGAAAGCTGCTTTTCCGAGTACCTCCGTGATACTTTGACACGGAAGCAACCATGCAGTCCAGTAAAGCTGCCTCTATTTTACATGATTTCTGGACTCATGTAGGATCGAGTGCGATCGATTTGAAGTTCAATCGTCAGGACAGTAGAGAGAGAGGTATATACATTAGAGGAGAAAGAAAAGTAAACCCGTGTTGAAGTGTGTTTGCGCCGCAGTCCGCGTTGCTTCAATCCGATTTCAAGAGTGAAGCCCTGATCTGCCCGCCCTCGTTTATAGCAAGCCCACTTGATGATTTTGGCGTTAATTTTTTTGAAATTCGGTGAAACTGTCGCCTTATACTCGGGGGAACGTCACACGACGATTTCGACAATGGCGCATTGTGACTTTTAAAGGAGTGAGTGAGGTTAAACTCTCCAGCTGTACACATAGGCAGCTGCAAGTGAAATTCCGGAAGCCTCACATGTTGCTGACGCGCTGCTGCAGTCTCGAGGCGTTTGGTCGTATTATTCCAAGCCAAATGTTTAGATTTCGGCGGCGAGCCGCGTCCATTCGCAGTCAGCGTACCGAGTCAGACTGGCCACTTGGGATCAGTTTGCGTCGTGACAACTCTGGAGCGAAAGCGTGGGTTTGTAGCTCGAGGGTCAAGGGTATCGGGTGTTTCTCTCAGGAGCTCAACGTTAAGCTCGGGTACACAGGCTCTGGTTCATTTCTTACAGCTGACTCGTCCGCCCATCTGATGTGGCTCTTTTGGGATCGACAAGCTCCTCGTTCTTGCGGTCTTTGACTATGAGAATTTCTCTTACGTTCATGTATTCCAGCCCTAGCATTGAGGATAAGCTTAGTGCAAGGGCTGACCGCCCTCCTCGTCCCTCGAGAGAGGTTCGTTCGTTGCGGGCACAGCATGGAGAGGCTGTAATCGAGAGGCTGACGCGTGGATGGATAGTCCTCTCTTGATGAGTGCTCTCGGTGGTGAGCTGACACCTGCGGTCTGGACAAACGGCTCCGCTGAGATATCGCGTCAGCGTCTTGTTTAGCTTGTGCGTAACTGGGCACAAGGCGAGTGATTGAGGCGACTGCTTCAAAGGTCCCACCCATGCGCACCGGTACACAAGCTACTTGATGCTTGTGCTGCGGCCATCCCTTTCAATGTCCAGTGAACATGCTCGCCGTCGTTGGCGTACACACACACACACACTTGACAAGACAGACTGCGCTCTGCCTCATCACATCGTCAAAGGCTGAGCTGATAAACAGTGAGTTCAGTATCAGACGAAGTGAGGAGCTCTTCGTTTCGAGGGTGCGCACTTGTTGAAGCTGCTGGCTGAGAGGAAGCCAGTTCACGCAAAATGGACCTGTCAGCTACTCTACCGTGTCCCACAATAATCTATACACACATTTGACACGCAAGGCTGCGCAATTTGCAAAAATATTCACCGGTATGATGGTTACAATATTGCAAGACAATGGCTTACTTAGCATATGAATGGTTCTACCGGCGCTCATAACAATCTGCGCACGCGGTCGTTGTGTGTGTGTGTACCCTAGTGGGGTGGTCTCAATACTGTACTCTCTACGAGTCTGTCAGTCTCCTATCTCAGTACCCGGCCTTCTGCGTGATGAGCTCGGAAGCCAGCTGCGCGAGCGATTCCATCGTCGCGTACTCCTTGGCCGTGATTGTGTTGTGCGCCACGCGGTCCGTGGTGCAGAGTGAGGCGACTACCGACCCGTCGGGGGCGCGGATCGGGAAGCCCGCGTAGAACTTGGACTCGCTCATCTTGATCATGGGCATGTTGCGGAAGCGCATGTCGCGCGACGGGTTCACCACGAGCGGCTTCTCCTCGTACAGTGTGTGCGAGCAGATGATCTCGTTGCGCGGCATGGGCGGGAACTTGGTCTGCGGAAAAGTAGCTACGGCGTGGAACGACGTCTCGTCAATCACCGAGATGTACCCCACAGGGCAGTTCATGCGCTTGGCCGCCACCTGCGCGATCATGTTGAGCGCCGCGTTGTCGCTCGTCGGGTCCAGCAACCCCGCCTGTTTGATCAAGTCCACGCGCTTCTTGTCCTTGGCCGTCCCGGGCAGCGGTGCCAGCGGCTGGTCGGGCGACATCGTCTTGCTCGAGTCGAACTGGAGCGTGTAGTCGCGCGCCGCTCTGTCGACCACCACGAGCTCCTCGGGCTTGTACTTGTCCTTGTTCACGCGCAGACTGTAGCTCAGGTGGTTCTCGACATCCTGGCGCACTTTCTGCTCGAGCGTCTTGGGTTTCTGCTTGCTCTTGGACTTCTTGCGCTTGCGCTCGTTCTGCGCCGGGTCAAGGTACTCGTAGTCGTACTTGGCCGTGGGGCTCACGAGACGGCCCAGGGTCTCGAGCGCCAGCGACCACTGCGTCGGGTCGTCAGAGTACAGCTGCTCCGTCATATTGTCCATCGAACTACGAGCGGAGCTGACCGACGCCGAGTCGCTCTGGTCCTCCAGCTCAAAGTGGAACCGATCGTCGTCGTACCACTCACGGTCGTCGTTGGCCACGACGATCGGCCCAAGCGCCTCGATCACGTCCTCGTCGTCGAACACGCAGTTGTCCACGCGCACGACACATGTCAAGCAGACGCGGTTCTGGCGTAGCTCGCCGGCGCGCGCCTCGACCTCGTAGAGCTTGGAGCACTCGCCGCAGGCCATCTGGCCGCAGAGTTGGCAGAAGAAGTCCCGCCGGTAGAACTTGAAGCCCTTGGCGCAGATGGAACAGGACTTGAGCAGTGCTGGGTTCTCGTACTCCTTGGGGAAGTAGATGAAGCTCTGCAGACCGAAGCGCCGGCGGCGGATGATGCGCTCGAACTGCGCGAGCGAGTCGGCCAGCAGGTTCAGTACGTGCTTGGCCTCGGGATTCATGATCTGCTCACGACGCTTGGCCAGCTCCGAAGCGTTGTAGGTTGGCAGTCGGCTCTGCGAGAGCTGACCGAAGGCGTCAGGTGGCGTCGTGGAGGCGTAGCCGTGGGCGAAGATGCGTGTGGTCTGATCGGCGCTGCCCTTACCGGGCGTCGGGAAGAACTGGACGTCGAAGCCCATGCCCAGGTGGTCCAGGTCGCGGCGCAGCGAGGAACGGTCCTCAGACGGGACGATCTTATCGTGCACGTGCTTGGGGATCGTCTTGACGATGTGGACCGCGCGGTCGTTACTCGGGTACTTGTGCGTAAACGTGGAGAAGACGAGCCGCTGCGTGCGCTTGTGCTTGGAACCGAACTTGAGGCTAAACTTGGGTTTGATGGTCGACAGCTTCACGGAGATGAGTCCAGACTGCGCGCCATTGTCCTTGGTGAGCGAGTACCGTCGCGACGACGAACTCTTGGAGGTGCTCTTGGTATTCTCCGGTACGAGTTTGCAGCGTTGCTGGAAGAGCACATCGCCTTGGCTGAACTTGCTGCCGTTCAGCGCCTTCATCGTGGCCTCGTAGTTCTCCGAGTCCTGGTTTACAAGCACGTTGAGCACCTCGTTGATGTGGCATTTGAGCTCGGTTTTTGCCACCACGGCGTGGATGAGGTCCAGGTCATCGTCCCCGTCAGCTCCGGCCGCAATGGGCACGAGCTCAAACTTGTCAACGCTGTCCTTGAGTGCCACGGACCGCCACTGGGCGCCCTTCGTGCCGCGGCGCACGGCGTCGTGCAGCTTGGGGATTGTCGCGATGAGGTCGTCACAGATCTGTTGGTCTGTGAACACGAGCGTGTCGGTCCCGTAGTCGCCCTTGATCACGAGGCCCGTAGGGCCGTTGCCCATGCTCGACTGCTTGCGCTGCAGGCCGCGCGCGCTACTCATGCTGCTCAGACTGCTCATGGCCGTCGTACTAGAGAGTAGAGACGAAGTGTGTGGAGCGAGGCGGATTGGCGAATGATGACAGTGGTGAGCGAGCGGTGACGGATCTCCCACTCGAGTACCATGCAGCCGGCGTCATTGGCATGGGGCCTTTCTGTGATGGTGAGCTGCGGATGACTTGAGAGAGATGTGATGCGGTGGAGAAGCGCAGGTTGTAGAATCTTGTTGACGCAGCATTGAGTTTTTCAGATTCTGTTTTTGACATCAAAACTTCTTTAATTTTATATCCTTTAATATTGCATCTACACGCAAATCTCAATATGCGGCACTTTCAAAAAGGTTTATTTGTGTATCCTGATTAGATTCACACCCGAAGTGGCTGGTATTGCATGTAAGAAGGTATATACAAACGCTGGTACGGTAAGGTCCAAAGCCGATTATGGTTGCTCACCTGCTTACCACTCTGACGCCTGCTCTATGCTCCAGAGCTCCTTCGCTACTGCGTGTTGAGTCATGTTCTCTCTCCTCTGCGGTGTCGACTGAACTGAACTGACTGCCTACGTCTTGAGGATGAATACCAGGATGGTCAACATTCTCAACAGTTCAGCGAGAGTTCCGACCCGAGAAAAACTGAGGCTCATCAGCAAATGATCCCCAACCACCCAGGACTCACACGCACTCTCATTGGAGCTCTCGATGGCTGTGTCCGTGACTCACCCCTGCGCTCCAATCTGAGGTGGATGGGTGGTGGAGATGGAGGGTTGAAAGGAAGGGATTGACTAAGCGTCAAGGAAAGATCGGTGGCGCGGGGGAGACCACTTCCAACTTCATGTTGGATCGGTTTCACCCGCTCTTTGCTCGCAAATGATACCGCCGTTTCTCTTTCGGAGGCGAAGACCAGTGCGTGTGGCTATTCGATCGGCCCTTCGTCCTGTAGAGAATCATTAGCTCCCAGCATTCCCTCGATGTGGCTCTCGGGGCCAGCGACGACCTCGGAACCACGGCACTCGCCTCGCGGTACGCCACATGAGTCCATGGTCCAGGCCGCGCACCAGCACCTGTCCGACCGTAATGACAGGCGGCCGCTGTCGTCCTCGTCAGTCTCCGTACAACGCACGCCCCGAACCGAATCCCCCGCGCTAGTATCAGCACCCATACTCTTGAATGATGAGGAGTCGTTACTGTCGTTGGATGAGCACATGGAGAGCTTTCCGCTCGTGCCGCTGCCACTCATCCCGCGCCTGAGCCTCGCGGACCTGCGGACGTGCGAGCGCGGTTTGCTCCAGCTACTCGAGAGCCTCGGCTCCTCGGACGAGGACACGCAGCTGGGAAAGTACGCTGCACGCCAGCTCTCGCTCGTACAGCGCCACGTCGAGCAGGCGCGAGCGCGCGCGCGCGTGCTGCAGCTGCTCAGCGGTGACGCGCCCGTGTTGAGCTCACTTAGTGGAACCCAGGGACGGCCCGGGGCGTCCAAGGCGCTGCCGATCTTCCTCACCACACCCCCAGCGAACCCAGCAACTGTGAGCTCTCAGTACTCTAAGCCCGAGCATAACAACATCAACAGTTCTAGGCCGACTCTAACGCCGTCAGCCTCCGGAAGCAACGTGGGAGTGGTCGCTAAGTCGCCGCTGGCCAAGGCCGCTGCCAAGAAGAAGCGCGACGCCATCGAGTCCGCAAGAGCGATGATCAAAGCCAACCTGGCCAATGCCACTAACAGCAACAATAAGACTAGTAGCAGTATTACGTCGGCGTTCGTGATCACGGCGGGCGACCATTCAAGCAGCAACAGCAACGTGAAGCGAAGACGCCACCTGCAGAAGAAGAAGCCGACACCAGAGGAAGTGGAGAAGGCGCGCGCGCTGCAAGTGGAGAAGGAGCGCGAACGCCGGCGACAGGAGGCCTATCAGCGACTGGTCGCGCGCCAGGAGCTCCAGGCCGAGAAGAAGAAGCAACAGCAACAGCAGGTCTGTAGTAAGTCTGAACCGCCAAGGAAGGCTGCTGGAGGCGCTCAGCTGACTGGCTCAGGGTCTGTGGATGGTGTCCAGCATGAGACTGGTGACGACCAGAAGCCAGGCAGCGATACCAGCCAAGCCAGCACCAGTGCCACCTCTAACAAGAGCGTTGAGAGCGACAGTGAGAGCGACGATGGGAGTGAGGTGAGCAACTGCTCCGACAGTGACGAGGCGAACGAACGGGCAATCATGGCGCTTCCGGTGCAGGTGCGAGTGTCCGAAGCAGAGGAGGAGGTTGAGGCGGAAGATGATGGAGAGAAGACTACTAGTACAGGTGATGAAAGCGAAGGGGATGCCGTCGATTCTAGCGGTGACGAGGGTGTTGGCGACGATGACGAAGCGCAAGATGCTGATACCCTAGACGACGTAAAGACTGATCGTCCAGGGTCTCGTCCTGAGGTGGAGGAGAGTCAGGCTGAAGATGTTGTGTCGGATTTTGGCGAAGCCTTGAACTTTGATGCTGACGGTCGAGATGCAGCATCTGATAAGCGTGACGAGAGCGAAGGTGGCGAACGGGAGGCGACCAATAGGCAGACGTGGGAGAAGCAGCAGATCGCTTTCGACCTGCAGGAGTTCATTTCCCATCGGAAGAGCGCAATGATGGAGCAGCTGCAGCATCATAAGCAGCGGAGGCTCGACGAATTACAACTGCAGCAGCAAGGCGAACACGTAGACACTAACCAGGCAGTTCTGTTACACAGTGAAAGTCTCGACGAAGCCCCTGAACGAGATCTGCCCGATCCGGATCGTTCAGATACAGACGCCAGAGACCTCGCTAAACTACCAAGCTCAGCAGACACGAAGTTCCCTAGCCAGCTGCAAACCTCAAGCTCAGTCCACACAACAAAGCGGCTGAGACCACGAAGTGGCAGCCTTGTCAAAAAGCCCCAACCACAGGCATCGTTCTCTGACCAAGCGACAAACCAAACACAGCAACAGCAGCAGAAATTAGCTTCAAGCGCCAGTCGCTTAACCATCCCACGCGCGCCCGTGAAGCCCTGCGGGGACTACCGCAACTACTTTCCCAACTTCCACTGCATCCTCACGAGCGTCTTTGAGCAGCGCCACACGTTCACCAGCAACAATAACAACACAACGTCTAGAGACTCGCTGGTGGCACCACCACACGCACCCGTGCATGAACAGTCACTGCGCATCCAGCTCAAACTCTACGAGGGCTGGCAGAGCATCATGCAGGACTACGCCACGGTCTTTGGCGGTAACATTGCCACGCCCAGGTCCATGCTGCCAGCCTCAGGCTCAGGGCTCTCGCCATCCACGGCGCACTACCGGATCAACTCGACGACACGACGCGAGGTGTGCGACATCGTGGTGACGGCGCTGGAGAAGCTCGGCAACTGGGACGAGCACCCGTCGGGCCTGGGGCTCAAGACGACGTGGAACCTGCTCTGGACGTGGAGCAAGCCGCGCGTGGAGCGCAAGACGCTGCTCGCGTGGCAGAAGGTGAACCACTTCCAGCACGCCAAGGCGCTCACACGCAAGGACTGCCTCAAGAAGAACATGGGCAAGTACCTGTCCATGGGCGGCCGCATGAAGCAGGCCTATGATGTGATCCCGCTCACGTTCATCCTGCCGCACGAGTACATCGCGTTCGTGCAGGCCTTCCAGGACAAGGGCGCCAGGCTTAGGGCCTCTACAGGTGATGGCTCAAAGAAGAACATCTGGATCATGAAGCCCGTGGCGCTCTCGCGCGGGCGTGGTATCTCGCTCATCGACGACCTGAGCCAGGTCGTGTACGGCGAACAAGTCGTGATCCAGGAGTACATCGCGAACCCGCTGCTGCTCGACGGCTACAAGTTTGACCTGCGCCTCTATGTGCTCGTCACGTCCTTCAATCCACTCGAGGCGTTCTTCTACGACGAGGGCTTCGTGCGGATCTGCACGCGCCAGTACGAAGACGCCGACTTGACCAACTTGTTCGTGCACTTGACCAATAGCAGCATCCAGAAGGAGAACCAGGACGCCATCCAGGCCAGGTAGGTACGAGTCCATAGCCGCCAGTGTCCAGGCTTTGTACTAACTAATCTCTCGCTACGGCTACTAATACTACAGTGACAATCCGATCAATGCCGCGGCCGGTGAAGAAGCCGGCGGCACGAAGATGACGCTCGCGTACCTCTGGAAGCGGCTCGAGGCCATGGGCGCCGACGTCGAGCGCGTCAAAAGCGAGATCATCGAGGTGATCCTCAAGTCGCTCCTGTGCGGCGAGGACCACATCCCGTTCCAGGTCAACAGCTTCGACCTCTACGGCTACGACATCCTGCTGGACGACGCCTTCCGCCCGTGGCTCATTGAGATCAACTCATCGCCGTCCATGGCGCGCGAGAACGACCTGGACTACCAGGTTTGTAGCTTATCTGAGTCTCAATTGTCTAGGTTGTGCGTCCTGCATGTAAAGTCTAACAACGTTGTCTATGGATGGATGTCCAGGTAAAAGACGCGCTGATCCTGGACACGATCCGGCTCGTGGACCCGCTGCGCTTCGACCGCGCCAAGTTCGTGGACGTCGTCGCGCGGCGGCTGCAGGACTTGGACAGCGAGAAGAAGCGGCCGCACGCGCACATCCGTCACCCCAAAGAGGCCGAGGAGCTCGCGGTCCGCCAGCTCAACGAGGATCTGACCGATATCCTCCAGGGCAACGTACCGCGCGCATATGGCGAGCTGCCTGAGCACCTTGGCGGCTACCGACGCATCTGCCCGCACACCACAAGCTACAACCAGGTAGGTGTGCGCTGTGGGGATATCTGGAGAACCAATTTCTACTTTTTCGGATACTGACAACGTTGGCTTTTGGTGGAAATTGTTGGGATTCAGCTCGTGAAGCTCAAGAAGAGCTGCGTGCGCGTGGAGCGGAGAGTATGATGAGTCTTCTCAGCCTGCCGACAGCATTCACCTGGGAAGGTCAGGTCAACGCACTGCTTCATAAGTACCTTGCAATGGAAACTCTTGGCGTAATGCAGTGCGACATTGCCATCTCCAGGCGCTAGTGTTGAGTTCTGTGTGTCATATTTATTAGAAGTACATCAGTGCTCTAGCCATCTCTCTCTACTTGCAGAACTGCACCTTGAAAGGCTCGCCGGCATTGTCGATCGTCGTCTTGATGGCCGAGTACGTCATGAGACACGCGCCGAGGCAGACGGTCGTGGCGATGCAGAACACGATGATGGACTGGCGGCCCGTGCGCCGCACGAAGCCTAGGATGTAAACCTGCGCGACCGTCGTGACGAGGAACGCAAGCGCGCAGAGCACGGCACTCCAGTCCCAGGCGATCTGGTTGAAGAGCGCGAACTTGGCCGTAGCCGCCGCCGACGAGTAGAGCACGAGCAGCGCGCTCGTGGACGACGCCACCTCGGGCACGACGCCTAGCTCAAGCATGAGCGGGCCGGCGATGATCGCGCCACCGACGCCAAAGAGCGCGGCGACGACCCCAGCGCCCATGCAGCCGAGTGGGAAGAGGATCGAGGTCTTCCCCGTCCAGGCGATGTCTCCAGCGGTGAACTGGAAGCCGAGCGCGAGCTTGTAGGCGCGGCGCTTGGCCATGTACACGACGAAGAGCGCCGTGAAGCAAAGCACCCAGGGCACCTCGGCCCAGAGCACGACCCAGTACGTGACGCTGCCACACGTGACCTCGGCGCCGGTGATGGTCGCGGCGATGATGCCCAGGTAGCACACGAGGATCGTCCCGTGCTTCTTCCAGTTGAACTTGCGCTCGGCTTCGATGAGCGCGCGCAGCTCCTGCTCGCGATCCTTCACGAGCGGTTGCTTGTCCACCGTCGTGTCCGCCGGCTCCGAGTCCGTCGTCTCCACGTCCAGCTGTACCTCGGGCGTCTTGATCTCCTGGAACTGCGAAGAAGACGCGTTCGTGGGCGACGCGGTGGGATTACCAGCGTCCTGGACAGTGGCCGCAGTCTCAGCCTGAGCGTCGGCCACGGCTTTGGCGGCCTTTTCCTTGTTGTGCAGCTTGATGGCTTTCTGCATCGTGCGCACGCCCGTGGCCGCGAGCAGCAGCACGAAGAGAATCGAGATGATGTAGGACGGCAGCAGCTTGGAGAAGAATGCACCAATGACTGCCCCTCCCATCATGGACGGGATCATAGCCAAGCAGATGTCCGGATCCACGAGCGGCCGGTCTACGAACGGGTGTCGCTTGCGCAAGTTGAACATGGCGTTCGCGATGGCGCCGCCCATGATGATGAAGTTACTCGACGGCGTCGCGAACTTGATGTCGAAGCCCATGACGAGCACGAGCAACGGCACGACGATCGTACCACCGCCCACTCCTCCAGCGGACGCGGCGGCAAGGCCACAAGCCATGAGAATGATTGCCACCACGTCCCAGGCGCCGATCTCCGAGAGCGACCGGAGGTCGTCCTTGGTCTGCGGCTCCTTGGACGCCAGTACTGTCTGGACGAGCAGCAGCAAGGCCGTGAGCAGCAGCGCGCGCGTGGAGCTGCTGGTTGTAGAGCGGCGCATGGCTCACGTGGTAAGACTGTACAAAGAGTAGCTCCTGGAGCTGAAGCTGGTGAGTCTGTCGCTCACAGAGCCGATTGGCGAATGAGTGCTGCAAGTGAAGGTGGCGCGTGTGGGGTGAGTGTTGTGTGTGGTCGTTTTGTTTGCGCGATTTTCGCATGGTCGCTTTTCGGCCATTTGTCACAGTCACTTGGTGTTTGTATGTCTGGGGCTCGTTGCTTGGCGATTGTATGCATTTTGAGGGAAGAGAGCGTGAGGCGATCGATTTTGGGGGCTCGTGACTTGAAGTTTGTATGTCTCTTCAGGATCTCTTCAGCCAATCAGGTGGCGTTTGACAGTTGTGTCACTATTTCAGCACACGACGCGCAGTGAGTGATCGATGGCTGGTCTGAAGGCCAGCCACTTTGCAGATCAAAGTGCTCTTGCGAGTGGCGCCGTCTCAGGCCGTGAGCGAATGATCCTCCTCTTCAAGCGTCCAGCAGTCTGCTTCTCTCGCAACTGAAGTCGTTCAGCACTCTCGTTTAGCGAGCACTTCTGAAGTTTGGGAGGCAGTGGGCGGCCTTTCGAGCTGAGATTTTGGTGACGTGATCCCTTCCTTGCCTTTGGACTCCGGGGCTGAGTGAGTGGAGAAACTATAGCAATGTGGGTCTGTTTCTTCGGTGAGCCTGCTGCGTAAGAGTCCACTTCACCTCGCTCTCATGGATCTCTGACCGCTGTCCTTCATCTCGAGTACCTGGACTGAAAGAGACTTTCGAGATTCTTTATGGAGCGAATCTGGACTGATGACTGCAAAGACTACCATCAAATGACCCGGTGCCCTCGACGTGTATGGCGCTCCCTTAGGGCAGTGGCTTGGTGTGTGGTATACAAAGCGATTCGCTATATGACTTGGAACTGACATTCATATCGTTAGATCGCTTTACAATCGACTCCTTATAGGAATTTGACTGAATAGGACCTGAATGATGACGATACAGTTGATTCTTTGTACAAGACCAAGCAAATACTGTACTATTATCTATTTGCAAGAATCGTGGGAGGTTCTCGAGTCTTCGCCCGTTGAGCAGATTTCCTCCGATCTGATGGGAAGAATCGGTCGAAACGAGGGAGGATCCAGTATAGCCTCGCATTCGTTAAGGTGTTGACGACTGCGTGTG